>CM076578.1:1524632754-1524849558 GCA_034641835.2 Pinus albicaulis | reverse complement strand
ATTGTTTTTACACCTGCATCATCCATCTTGCTTACAGAAATCAGATTTCTGGCCAATGCAGGAATATGCAGAACACCAGGAAGTGTTCTAATCCTTCCACCTTGCAGCTTTAGCTTGACCTTTCCACGTCCGATGATTCTGGCCCTCCTATCATCCCCTAGGAAGACATCACCACCATCATATTTCTCATACTCACAGAACCACTCCCTATGGGGAGTGAAGTGAAAGGATGCACCGAGTTAATCAACCATGACTCATGATCTACATGTGTATTTGAAGAAGAAGCCAAATACACATCCCCACCTTCATCCGAGGTGGTTTTTGCCTCTGCAGAAGGACCTTCATCAGATCCCTTTCCTTTCTCAGGAGCTTTAGATCTGCACTCCCTTTCGTAGTGCCCTTCCTTTCCGCATTTCCAGCATACCTTTACAAACTTTCCAGGAGATTTAGATCTCCCTCTAGATTTGGATCTCCCACTCGAAACCTTATTCTTGTTTCTATTTTTGGACCTTCCTCGTACAGATAAGGCATCTCCATTCTGGCCCTCCATATTTCTCCGTCTCATTTCCTCCGACAACAAGGCTGAGACAATGTCATCAAAATTCAAGGTAGTTGTATTGCTACCTATTACAATAACCAGACTGTCCCACGAATCTGGTAGAGAACACAACAAACTGATGCACTTATCTTCATCTGAGATTTTAATATCAACAGATGACAGCTGACTTACCACAGTATTGAAGGTGTTCAGATGCTCTGTCACCGAGTCTCCATCCTTCATCCTCAGGTTATATAGCTTTTTCCGCAGGAACAACTTATTCACCAGAGACTTAGATTGGTACAAATTCCCAAGTTTTTCCCACAAATTCTTCGTCGTAGCTTCCCCAGATACATTCAACAATACTGAATCTGAGACACACAACCGTATTGTGCTCTTAGCCTTCCGATCCAGCTTCTTCCAGTCTTCATCTGACATTCCCGTTGGCTTAGTACCCGGATCTACCGCGATCCACTGATCTTTATCCACCAGCAGATCCTCCATCTTGAGTTTCCACAACTCAAAACTCTGACCATTAAATTTCTCGATCTCTATCTTTCCGCCGCTCGCCATATTCTTTCACCGCAAGAATCGATCCCGCAGATCTCCCACTGCACAGGGTCTACCACAGGCCCGAGCAAAAAACCCTCAACAACAAAGGTGTCCCCTTGAAGCCGAAATAGCTTTGATACCAAATGTAGGTTTTAACCCTGAACAGAAATATCTACACACGATTCTTATAACAGAAAATAAACAATAGCAAGATCATAAAACATAAAACAGATAAACACAGAGATTTTCCCCTGGATCCCAAATCGGGACGACCAGCTTGATTTTTCATTATATTCCTTTTAGTGTTACAACACATATATATACATGCCGGAGCATACATAAACCCCAATCCATTAACCCTGGATTAGAACATAACCGTAGTTCCCTTGACCGGATCTACAAAAATACCAGGGGCTGAAAACCATCGAACCCCAAAACCATGTGCAAAACCATGCACAAAACCATGGGCGGATCCGCCTATGAGTAGGTCCGCACAAAAAACAAATTTTGGCCGGGGCGCTGCCCCCGACCCCAACGGGGGACCGCTTCGCCTCCCTCGTGACCCCCCGGGGCCTACGCCCCGACGCAACATACGGGGGCCGGGCGTGGGGGATAATCGTGGAAAGAATATAACACATACCCAACAAGTCCTCACCGGATCCTTGGCCTGAGTACACCAAAGGAATCATTTTCTGGTAAGAAGCTATATGTGGCACACTTTATAATTTTTGGTTCATCAGCTCACTGTTATGTTACCAAGGATGCATGGAAAAATATAGAACCAACAGTTGAGTTGGGAATATTTTGGGGTACACTTATACACATCACAGCTATTTGGTGTACCTACCATCTCACCAGATGACAGTGGTTTGTAAAGATGTGAAATTCCATTAAGGGAAGGCCATGCAGATTTCCCTTGAGAGGAAGCTTCAGATGCATGCAGATGAGGAGCTTTTAGCTCCAAAGAAGAACCTCAAGATGTGGAGTAGCCACAAGAAGAGGATAAGAGAGTGGAAGCACCCACTCATGAAGAGACATATAGAGATGGAAGGAAGCGCACCAAATAGGCTGGTAGTTTGATGCATGATGCTAAAGAGAATATGGGAGCACCCCATTAGGGGAATTTTGAGGTCTAAAATGGGCCTCCTAAGGAAAATGTACAATCAAAATTCAATTTATGAGAACCAATCACATTTTAGGGGATGACATCATTCCTAATGGTTGAGGTGGCATTACTTGAGTTAAAGGTACTTACTTGTCACATTCTCAATGGTGGATAAAAACTCATGGTTAACCATGGTAGTGCTCTAAGTACTTTTAAAGTCAAAGTAAAGTACTCATAATAAATTTCATTTCACACTTTTTGAATAAAATTCATACATAAAATAATATATTACATTTATTATATTATTTTTATATAGTACATTAATTACATGTTATTATACAATTTAAATAATATAAATTTTAATTAATAACCTATTATATAATTAAGAATTTATGAATTTATATTTGTATTTTATTTTAAGTTAATTAAGTACAAAGGACAAATGCATTAGTTGTTCAATGATAATGACTTTTTCTTGAAAAACTCATTCTTATTTATAGTCACATCAATACAATTTTTTTATTAATTTTATTTTGGTACAACTTTTGAATTGAATTTAACTATGGTTACATGGATTGTGGTGCAAAAGTGAATTACAAATTCATAAATATTATTTTATTGGTTTAGCTATTATTTTATTATTTCCTTAGGAGGCCCATTTTAGACCTCAAAATTCCCCTAATGCACATCATAGAGCAGGTAGAGAAGGTCCCCAGATTAGTACACTGGCCACATGGCTCTTGTGAGAGAGAGTGTAGAGACTAAGCCATCCTCATTCGAGGAATCAGTGCAACAACTAGTATGATTTTATGCCATGGTAGAGCAGTATGATTCCATTATCAACAACAGCTCATGGGAAGTCGTCCCATGACCGGAGGACAAGTCATTTGTAGGATCCAAGTGGATCTACAAGGTGAAGCAAGCAGTAGATGAGAGTGTCAAGAAACACAAGGCGAGATTTGTGGAAAGGGGGTTCTCTTAGGTGGAGGGAATAGATTGTGAGGATACCTTTTATCCAGTAGCAATGTAATCTTCAATCATACATATTTTGTCACTTTCAGCACAAATCGGATGGAAAATACATCGGATGGATGTAAATGAAACTTTCCTCAACGGAGTGATTGAGGAAGAGGTATACATAGAGCCACTAGAAGGATTTGAGACCTTCGTCAGAGATTCAAATGTGTGCAAACTCAAGCGAGCGTTGTATGGGATGAAACAAACACCTTGTGCTTGGTACAGTAGGATCGACAATTATTTCACCTAATTGGGTTTCACCAAAAGTGAAGCAGATGCGAACCTTTACCATATTGTGTTTGAAGGTAAATTATTGATTATGGTATTATATGTTGATTATTTAATTCAAACAGGTGATGAGAAGTTCACCAAATCTTGCAAAGAGGATCTTGCAAGATAATTTGAGATGAAATACATGGGGCTCTTGCATTATTTCCTTGGTTTGGAAATTTGGCAAAGAGATGGGGAAATTTTTTTCTATCATGGCAAGTATGCCAATGAGATATTGAAGAAGTTTCAGATGGAGAGTAGAAAACCCATGGAGATGCCTCTAGCAGGGAATTGGAGGAAGGAATATGCTACTTTAGGTTAAGTGGTAGAAGCTACCATTTACAGGTAGCTTGTGGGTTCGCTTATGTACTTGGTGAACACTCGACCGGGCATTTTTTATGCGATAAACCATCTTATCTGAACAATTGTTAAGCCAACCAGTCTCTATTGGAAGGAAACTAAACATTAGTTGAGATACCTCAGAGGCACCACTCAATTTGGTCTTTGGTACAAGCTAACAGAGGAAGTGAAGCTACAAGGCTTCACAGATTCAGGTTGGGCACAAAGTCCATCTGACAGGAAGAGCACATCAGACAGAATCTATATTATTGGGTCAGCAACAATTCCCTGCTACAGCAAGAAGCAAAGATCAGTTGCACTCAGTTCAGCAGAAGCAGCGTACATGGCTGCTATTCAAGGATCTTGTGAGGCTATCTAGATGAGGAAGATCATTGTTGGGATTTTTGGTCAACATATGGATCATACAATGATTTACTGTGACAACCATATTTTCATCAAACTCTCGGTTAATCCATTTTTTCATGATAGGTCCAAAAATATCGACATCCGGTATCACCATCTCAGATATTGTGTGCAGAGGCAGCTCATGATGCTAGAGTACATTCCTATAGAGGAACAGGATGTAGACATCTTGACAAAGAATTTTAAAGAGGAAATTTTGAGTTCCTTAGAGGCAGGATCGGGGTATTAGATAATCCATATCTTTCTGAGAGGGAGTGTTGAAAATGGCACCAAGAAATATTTTATTTTAATTTTCTCTTGAATTAAATCAGAATAAAATTGTAATTCCACATCACAATACAAATTTAAGAGTTAACTAAGTTAGTATCACTTAGTTGGTTCAGTTAATTCGGTTTTAGGGTATAACTTGAGTCATGTAGAGTATCTCCTATATTATAGGATCCTTGGTTGAGTTTATTTTGAGTTTTAATTAATTAACTCAATTTATCTGAGTTAAAATAATTTTAACTAGTTCTAACTGATGGAGGAACTAGTGAGAGGTCAAAGAGTGTAACTTGGAATTGAACCACATCTAGTGATCAATTAGATAACTAATGATTCACTCATAAGTAACTCATGCATGTCATTTTTGAGAAAGACCCAGTTGATATTGGAATTCAAGGGCAGTGTACTATTAATTGTATAATCATCCAAATCGTACAGGTGGTGCATGCATTCAGAGGAAGGCCCTAGATGTACTACACAATTCATATTGGGATTTCCCTAATTAATATAGGCTAATTACCTAAGGAAACAACGTAAGGAAATAGGAATCCTAGAAGGAATAAAATTGGTTAAGTATTGGCCAAGGCTTGTCTAGGAAGAAGTGAGACAGATAGAGATAGTGCAGAGGTTTCTCTAGTTGGATATAATCATTGTAATCTTCTCATATTTTCTGACTTATGTAATATACAAATAGCGGGGTTTTTATCTAGGGCTTTCCTCGGGAAATCTTTGTGTAATGTGTGATTTAAATTCTTTCTCTTTCATGTTTTGTGATTTTGTGATCGTAATTGGTTTCCGCAATTGGTAGAGTAGATTCAAGTATATTGTTTTAGCATATTACAATTATCAATTTGAATATACATGGATTTTCTACATTATGATATGTCAGTTTGTCTTTCGTAATTGACCCCACTTCCTTAATGAGATCTAGGAGGTTGGGTCATGTCCTAGTATCTCTTCCTCTCATGTTTAACCTGGCAACTTGATGTAACTGGGTAAATGTGAGAGGTGGTGTCACCATAGTGTAACATAATATACAAAATAAATGATGTGTGTTATAAAGTTGTTTCAGTGAGTAGAAGGTGTTTTACTATCATAATGAGACTGGATTACATGAACACACATTCAAACAACCCATTATGTGACATCAACAACATCAGTAAATTTATTTATGCATACATCAATTCCATCATCCTTTGGTGGTCCTTGGTTCTGTTGTCAATAGTTATCATTTTATTGGAATACCACACCTTTGTTCAGTTGTCAACACCTTTTTTCTGCCATCAATACCTTTTCCTTGCATTACAATAATTATCAATACCTTTTCCTTGCATCAAAATAATGATCAATACCTTTGCCTTGCATCACAACGATCATCAAAAACTCCATAATATTGGAAAATGTAACTAGGTTCGGTATTCATTATTTTACTTGAGTCAAATATAATATATTTTTCAAAAGAAAATGAAAAAGAATTTTATTATTATTTTGAATTGAATTATTAAAGCATGGGTTTCATGCTTGGGTCAATTATAGGTCAACCCTCCATTATATGCTTTAGGTTATTGTCAAAGTTAAATTATGAAGACTCCTCCATCTATCAAAGTCTCCTTGTTGTTGAAAGAACCCTCATGAAGTCGCCCTCCATCAAAATATCACATGTCGGCTTAATTCAATGGCACAAATCTTCATATATTCATGTCGCCTCGTTAAACATGGACAAACAACTATATATATGTGTGTAGGGTGTTCGCTTAAGAGGATAGTTAAAAGCACGAATTTTAGAGAGTGTTTTTCGATGAAAAGACAGAAGTTCGGATATGATTTCAGAGAGATATTTCGGTGTTCTCAAAATCGGAGGTTCAGTGATTTCAGAGAAGGTTTTTTAGTGATTTAAGAGATGGTTTCTCGGTGATTTTAGAGGGACATTACTATAGAGACAAGTTTCAGAATGTGGTTTTTAGTGGAGACAGTTCGATGATATGTGACAGTGATTCAATGCTATTTCAGTCTCACTATTTCGGTATAACCTCATTTCGATGCTCTTACAGTGATAAGGCCTCAGTGTTATTACAGTGACTTTAGAAGGAGCTCAGATTGGTTGCAAAGGTAATCTCTTCGAAGACAAGTATGAAGAATATTGACTGTTACAGGAGCAATGGAATTAAATCATGACAAGGTTGACTTGATGGATGGAGGTAATCTCGAGTCTGTGTTGTAAGGGTCTTGGTCGTCTCATCTTTGAATCTACTAATGGAAGAATTTGTGACTAGGTTTTCCCCTCAAGGGGCGTTTTTCCCTGGAAGCATGACTATATATTTTTTTCTCTTATTTTATTGTTTGACATTAATCTTGATTATAATAAAATATAATTAAACAATCTCATAACAATAATGAAAACATCACAAGTTAATGTCATAATAAGTGAAATTGTTTTAACTACGATCTCTATCAATTTTCCAACATGGAATCATATTTATGGCCAAAGGTTAAAGGAAGTTTAAAGAACACTCATCCATCTTTGAAGCAGTCTTGGTGAGAAGTTTTGTTTACATTGAATATCAAGGTCCAAAGACATTTCTGAGCTAAATGTTGTGAGGTATATTGAAAGGATGGAAAGCAGATTACAGTAATCTAGTTCATTCACACCTTGGGGAAAAGGAAAAATCAAGTAACAAGGTTTACTTTAGTAATATCTCAGAAGAAATGGACTGAGGTCAATCTCAGAATTTTCAGGCTAGTTTGATGCCATAATAGTCTCAAATAATATCACAGGTATCAGTATAATTACAATGGTAAAAAAATTTGATATGCCTTCAGTAATAAAATCATGGAATCTCAGTGCAACTGCAGAGATGAGATCTCAATACAGTAATGAGATATCAGCGCTATATCTATGAATTAGTTCTTCGTATAAATTCTAGATATAGTGAAGAATGCCTCGGTGCTACCAAAGTGACAAAGTCTTAACAGTGAGTAGGTTTTGATGAGAAGGTTTCGATAACACAAGTCTGATGCCTCCAACAGAAAAAGGATTTCTATACTACCACTAATATTTGGTGTCAAAAAATGTGAAGGATTCACCATAGTCAAGGGAATTTGAAGTCTATCCTATAAAGAGCACAAGGTACCAGCTTAAGAAAATCAAGTAAGTACTATGTACTCAACAAGATACACTTGTAACAAATCTAATAAAATCAGAGGTATGTAATTCACAATGTATATAAGCATTTAAATTTCTATTATGGTTCATTTAATCTGTATTTATATCTAGTATAAGATTAATAATGTACTCCTAGAACCTTAATCCTCTCCCTATAGGATTTACAAGTAAAATTGGATTCCAGGAAAAAGTCCTTAATTGAGAGAAAGAATAAATTTTCTTAGAATTCCATCCTCCTTAGCTATGTAGGAAATCTAACCTGATAAATTAATCACATTATTGGTATCACATGGTTTTCTTGTAAGTATGTATTATAGGAACTTAGCCTAGTACAAAGAAAACACTTCAATGAGTCCTTACTAATGTTTGTCAAGAAACATATCCATCTTCAGGTATGTCTATATATCTTATGAAATTCTCTTTATCTTATTTTGTAATATTCCTACTTTAGCAAGTAGCTAAGGGGAATATTAATTTTTTATTTATGCACTTTGTACTTGGATAAATGGGTAAGGAGGCCCATGCATAATAAAAACATGAATAAAACTCATCATAATGTGAAATGAGATCATCACAATAGCTAGATTTTACACTTGTGTGTGTGAACAGGGGCAAATGGATGAGGACAAAGTCAAGTTTGACTAAGTCAACATGCATGCATGAAGAAGAAGATATAAGCAATATATCTAGTTCAGTGTGAACAAGGATCAGCATAGACAGAAATTTGAGAGCTGAATTGGAGGCACTTGAGTGTGAAAAGGGATGAGGCAGATTGAAGAGGTCAACCTTGACCAAACCAAACAGCGAAGTATGAAGGTACAGGGTAATTTTGGAGGGAGATTGCTCATGTGGAGTTGGAAACCCTAATGGGTGGGACCCAAGGTGAGGAGGCTCACAAAGCTTATAAGGAAGAGGATGGCTGCCATTTGGAGTTAGCTTGGATATTATCAATTTTTTCTGTTTAGACTATTTGGCATCCTCTTGTTGTTTAGCAGAGCTGCAGTGATGTTTAGCACAAGGATCTCCTGTTTAGGAATCCTTCTCCTTTCTTGAGAGGCCTCAAGAAGGAGTATTGTACTTCATTTTTCCACACTCAGGCTTGATTCCACGCATCCTCCTTTAGCCACAATGTTATTTCTGCAGAGAGTAGTGCTGTGTTGCAGGGTGTTGCAGTGGAAAGTCCCCAACACCACTTTCTGAGCTTATCTTACAGAGGAGGGAGTTTCCCTTTCTTTGCAAGATCTGTACAAAAGGTTTCTGATTATATTGGACATCTTGTCATGTGGTCAAAGCAGACTCCATCTCCTACAATACAGTTTTCTGAAGAAACTGCATCATTTTTCCCAGAGTTGCAGTAGCAGGGTTTGAACCCTTTCTTGTGAACTTATTCCTTGGAGGAAGGGCCAACCCTTCTCCCGAAAAGCTTTGTATTTATTTCTTCTTCTGTTATTTGTATATTTTAGCTAAATTTATACAAAGCTACAGTATAACTACGTTTTTCAGATCTAGATCTGTAGATCTGCACTTTTATACATTGTACTTTCATGAAACCCTTGTCGGGTTATCCTTATTTTGTATAAAAAGGAATAAATATCCACTTTTCTCACCCATTGGATGATTGTACACTCTAGATCTATTATTTATCATTATTTTCTGCATAAACCATCATTAAAATAATGATTTTACATGCTTCAACAATTTCTGTTAAGAAAAGTCATGGGGTTTGGGCTTATTTGAGTCATACCAACTTGGGGAGATCTGTTTATGTTGGCTAGAGTGATTTTTTTCAGCTCCCATTCTGGATGTAAGCTTCATGAAGTCTATTCTAAGGGATCCAAGTCCCATTTCTCACAGATATAGCGTTATTTTCTAAAGACAGTTGTTTTATGCCCTGTATTGCTACATTTCCTCACTTTGGAAGGAGTGTATAGTTCATATCCTTGCTACTGTTCATTCATATACTGGTGAGATGTTCTCTTACATATTATGAGATAATTTACATTGATATGTTCATGATTTACTAAAGCTCCAACTTTGGAACATCTTAAGATGTTCTTATTGTTGTAGAAATTCCCTCTTTTGGGATATTACAGTGGTATAAAAGCATGATATTTTGGCTCAGCCTGTGATATCCAACCATCAGAAGGATCGAGATCAGAATTATGGGGAGAATGAGATTACTCTCATCACTTTTCAGACTAAAAAGAACCTCTCCAAGTGGGTTAAGCAGACAGAAGAAGGAGAAGAGGAAGAACCATGCACTTCCTATTCTAAGGAAGAATAACACAAAGGGCATGGAAGATACTTGGAACATCAAATTCTAAGTGAATACCTTGTTGAGTATAAGAATCAACCTAGAGCCTTCAAGGAGACTCTAGCCTTCCCACAGTTCATTCAACTGGAGGAAGAAAGGAGATCTTGCAGCACAAGAAGAATGAAAGGAAATAGGTTTCTATTGTCTACTTTTGATCGATCATCTTCAGCAAAGACTTGGACAAGAAGACTTGCAGCATTCTTCCTACTACATCCAGTGGTAGAAAGAGAAGTAGTAGAGATTGCAGCGCTGCACATGAAGGGCAAAGCAAGCACTTAGTGGTTCAATCATATAAGTCATGCAAGAGTGTCTACTCTTGCAGATTTCACTCAGAGAGTGATCAAGAGATTTTATGTAGAAAAATCAGAGAGGGAGGAGCCCTCACCATCTCTTGAGGAGACTTACATTAGCGTTGTCACAACCTTGGAGAAGCAGCCTTCAACATCAGCAATTGAGGGAGCCAACACAGTGGAAGAAAGAACTCTTGTAGCCATGCAAGATGTTCCCAAATCCCAACAAGGTATGATTACATTTCCACTTTCTATTATTGCAACACATATTTCAGAAGATTGTGGAAATCTGTTGTTTTTTAACCTAGGATCATCACTTACTGCTAACCTAGAGTAGTAAGGTTGCACTGCGTTGTCCAAGAGCAGCAGTGAAGAAATGAGGACCCATCCCTCATGGGAACATTAAGATGCCAGCTTCATTCAGGGAGCCATGGAGGAATAGATGTCAAAGGGTAGACATCTTGAGATGAGAAAATATTTCTCCTCTCTAGATGCCACTCTCTCAATGAGCATGCCACAGCTCAAAGAGAGACTTCTACTTGCAGCAGATCCAAGGCATCTTGGGTTTTGGAAGGCCATGCATGAGGAGGAGGTCTCATCAGGAGATCCCATTGGAGGTGCACTTCAACATTTCATGGAGTGAAAATTTCTTCAAATATTGGAGGAGCATGGTTTCCCACCATGGGAGGATACCAATCAATGGCAGAATGAGATCCATCACCCACATTGGAATGAGTGGATGGCAGTATGGAGCAAGAGGTTTCCAAACCCCTTGCAAATCTATGATACAGACCAGCAAGAAGCATGGTTGCACTGGTTGTTTTTGGGTGAGTTTGGTCACCACCCAAAAATTTATATTTCTTTCTCTCATGCCTTGAGTCTTAATGACAGGATGCATAAGAAGAAGGCATGGTTGTTGTGGCTGTTAAGAAGAGAGTTTGGACATCATATGTCAAATCTTATGTCCATATATTTTCCTATGTTTGAGATATATCTCATGGGCTCACATGTATTTATGTTTGAGATGTATTTCATGTATGTACATTTTTTTGGGAGGAAGGATAACTTCCCCATGAGGTATGAGGGAGCTAGTTTGTACTTTTTTGATGAGACAACTCACATGTCCATCATTGTATTATTGCTACATGATTTGCATTTTGATAATGCAAGAAGGTAGCAAGAGTATTTGTTGCTATGGCTATTATTGAGAGAGTATGGGCTGAAATTTCTCCATACTCATCATGATGTTTTAGGAGGGTAATATGGCACATTGTCTTGTTATTTTGATCATGTAAAGCTGATATATATTGTTGTTTACTACCACATAGTAGATGAGCACTCATGCACAGCTAGTACTTTGTTGAAGGCCAACTTGCCACATGATATTCTCAAGCAGTAGTTGGGAAAACTGCATTGTATCCACTTAATAAACCATTTGTATCATTTAACCTTCAACATTTTTCTGATTTGGATTCCAAATGATGATGATGTGCCATTCATTTTGGATGGGGTGATTTCAGCTAGTTTGATCCATGATATGCGAGAGAGGATCTTTGGAGATCTATTTCCCTTCTTTCCACTTTAGGGAAATCTGATTGCAGCCACAAATCAGCATGTTCTCTACACTTGCTATGAGTGGAGAGAAAGACAGCATGGGGTAGGCCATTTTGTCTACCATGTTTAGTTATTCAGCCCACCCACATTCCAGGAGCTAAGGGTGGAGGAGACCTTTCATGAGTTGCCATGTTGGAGGGTGACTCATCTTGTATGGATGATAGCTTGGGGGTGGAGGTTTTACATGGGAATGATGGTTCCCAAACACATTTTAGACTCCATGCCTTGGGAGGAAGCCTTTTAGTTCTATCCTTGCAGTTTCTTGAGGACAAGAAACATTTGGGAGGGGAGGACTGTAATATTCCTACTTTAGCAAGCAGCTAAGGGGAATATTAATTTTTGATTTCTGCACTTTGTAGTTGGATAAATGGGTAAGGAGGCCCATGCATAATAAAAACATGAATAAAACTCATCCTAATATGAAAGGATATCATCACAGTAGCTATATTTTACACTTGTGTGTGTGAACAGTGGCAAACGGATGAGGACAAAGTCAAGTTTGACTAAGTCAACATGCATGCATGAAGAAGAAGATATCAGCAATATATCTAGTTCAAGGTGACCCTGCATCGTCAAGACAGGCTGCACACTTTGGAGTTGGGTTGGAGGCACTGAGCAAGAATAAGGATGAGGCAGTATTGAAGAGGTCAACCTTGACCAAATCAAAACAACAAGAAAGATGGAGGTGGCCTTGATGAAGGCAGAACGTAATTTTGTGCAGAGATTGGCGGTGTGGAGTTGAAACCCCAATGGGTGGGACCCAAGGTGGAGAGGCTCAGCTGTGGGCGTTTATAAGGAAGAGGATGGCTACCATTTGGGGTTAGCTTGGATATTATTGATTTTGTCTGTGTAGACTATTTTGCATCCTCTTGCTATTTAGCAGATCTGCAGTGTTGTTTAGCACAAGGATCTCCTGTTTAAGAATCCTTCTCCTTTCTTGAGAAGCCTCAAGAAGGAGTATTGTACTTTAGTTTTCCACACTCAGGATTGAGGCAAATCATCCTCATTTAGCCACAGAATTATTTATACAGAGAATAGTGTTGTGTTGTAGGGTGTTGCAATGGAAATTCCCCAACACCACTTTCTGAGATTATCTTTCAGAGGAGGGAGCTTCCCTTTCTTTGCAAGATCTGTACAGGAGGTTTCTGAGCATATTGGACATATTGGCATGTGGCCAAAGTAGACTCCATCTCCTAAAACACATTTCTCTGAATAAACTGCGTCATTTTTCCTAGAGTTGCAGTAGCAGGGTTTGAACCCTTGCTTGTGAGCTTATTCCTTGGAGGAAGGGCCAACCCTTCTCCCGGAAATATTTGTATTTATTTCTTCTTCTATTATTTGTATATTTCTGGCCACATTTACAATAATAGGCCGGCAGAAGACTACGTTTTTTAGATTCAGATCTATATCCGCACTTTTACAATTGTATTAACTTGTATCCAACTTGCTTTTGCTATCCTTATTTTGTATAAAAAGGAAGAAATCTCCACTTTTCTTGGCCATTGTATGATTGTACACTCTAGATCTGTTATTTCTCATTATTTTCTGCAGAAACCCTCATTAAAATAACACTGTTACATGCTTCAGCAATTTCTGTTAAGCAAAGTCATGGGTTTTGGGCTTATTTGAGTCATACCGACTTGGGGAGATCTGTTTACGTTGGCTAGAGTGATTTGTTTCATCTCCCATTCTGGATGTGAGTTGCATTAATTTTATTCTAAGGGTTCCAAGTCCCATTTCTCATAGATATAGTGTTATTTTCTGAAGACAGTTGTTTTATGCCCTATATTGCTACATTTGCCCACTTTGGAAGGAGTGTATAGGCCATATCCTTGCTGCTGTTCATTCACCTGCTGGTGAGATTTTCTCTTACATATTATGAGCTGATTTACATTGCTATGTTCATGATTTACTGAAGCTCCAACTTTGGAACATCTTAAGATGTTCTTATCGTTGTAGAAATTCCCTCTTTTGGGATATTACATATTTTTTGAAGTTTGCATTACATTACTAACATCGTTATGTCTATCTATCTTGAATCATAGAGATTCTTGTTTAGGGAAATTCATCTCTCAATAAATCTATCCCTCTCTACATTCTTAATTGATTTTGTAGAACCCTGGACAGGTTCTCTAGAAAACATAACCTAAGGGAATGATGAAAATGTGTGAAACCCTAGCCTAGTTAGGGTTATTGTGAAATGCTATTTTAATTTTTTTTTAATGATGTCATGTTTGGGATTTTGGTATGATAATGAAATATTACCTTGTTAGGATTTAATGATGTTTACCTAAGATCTTGAACCTTTGAAAATTTGGTATAATAAGGTTTGCTTTGTTATAAACCAAAACCCTAGGTCTTGGTTAGGTCTACAAGAAAAATCCTTGTTATGTACTTAAACTCCTAGGAATGAAGCCTTAATCATGTGTTCATTTGGTTGAAACCCTAGCTTAGTCTAGGTTAGTATATGTCTAATGTATTAATATTGTCTGACATATGATATGCTTATGCATGATGGTAAGCTCTTAGATATGTGTGTTGACCAAATTGTTAATGGTCATAAGTCCTAGGGTTTGGAAACAAGCCCTAGTCAAAGTTTGAATTTTTAGGATGATGTTATTTTAGAAATCTAGGGTTTACATCGAACCCTAGTAGAAGCTACTCATGTTGATCAAGTCGTGATTGTTTTGGTTGTTATAGCTCATGTATGGAATCTAGGGTTTATATAAACTCCTAATGGGAAGTCTAATATATATGAATTTTGAAATCTATTTTTATTTTGACTTATTTATAGGGATCGCAATCTTGGGCTAGAATTTGAAGTATTGAAGTATAGTCTCGTGATGATTATGTTTGGTGCTTTTGATACTATAATATTTATTTTTGACTAACTTCATGCTTCTATATATTTGATTGTGCTTGTTATCTAAGTTGTGCAGGTACATCATATTCAAGTTGGTAAAGAATTTTGTAAGAGAAGACAATATTTTAAGCATGATAAGAAGGATGGAAGCCATAAAATATTCTCCAACATAAAAGGAGAGGCTTTGTGAGTGAAGCATTGCTTAGGAGGACATATGGACGAAACTTTGTGTTGATGTCTAGGTCCCAAAGTCGGGAGGGTGGCATGGGTCATACATATCTGACCATGGATACGCACCTAGGTCCATGGGATGATGGTTATAAATTAAGCTTGATGGTATCTAGAGAGGCTGAAAGCTTGATTCCATATTAGTGCCACCAGAATAGATTTCTCTGGTTAGGAATCTAGTCCGTGGCATTACGATGCCTAAATTGTTGAGAGACCAATGGATAGATTGCCCTGGTCATGAATCTAGTCCATGGAATTGTGGTGCCTAAACATCTTCATATATGATTTGATGAGATCTTCCATGTACCTCTTTGATTATATGAATACCTCCTTGGTTAAGCGGGAGTGTTGGAAAATGTAACTAGTTTCAGTCTTCATTATTGTACTTGAGTCAAATATAATATATTTTTCAAAAGAAAATAAAAAATAATTTTATTATTATTTTGAATTGACTTATTAAAGCATGGGTTTCATGCTTGGGTCAATTATAGGTCAAGCCTCCATTGTAGACTTTAGGTTATTATCAAAGTCAAATTATGAAGACTCCTCTGTGCATCAAAGTCTCCTTGTTGTTGAAAGAACCCTCATGAAGTCATCCTCCCTCAAAATATCACATGTCGTCTTAATTCAATGACACATCTCTTCATATATTCATGTCGCCTCATTAAATATGGACAAACAACTATATATATGTGTGTAGGGTCTTCGCTAAAGAGGAAAATTCAAAGCTTGGATTTGAAATATCATTTTTTGGTGAACATAAAGTTCGGATTTGATTTCAGAGAGATATTTCACTGGTCTAAGAAACAGAGGTTCATTGATTTCAGAGAAGGTTTTATAGTGATTTCAGAGATGATTTCTAGGTGATTTCAGAGATGGTTTCTAGGTGATTTTAGAGGGACGTAACTACAAAGATAAGTTTCAGAATTCATATTTTAGTGGAGACAGTTCGGTGATATATCGCAGTGATTTATTGTTATTTCAGTCTCATTGTTTCGGTATAACCTCGGTTTGGTGCTCTTACAGTCATAATGCTTGAGTGGTATTACAGTGACTTCGGAAGGAGCTCGGATTGGTTGTAAAGGTAATCTCTTCAAAGACAAGTATGAAGAAGACTAGCTGCTACATGAGAAATTGAATTGAAGCATGATGAGGTTGACTTGATGGATGGAGGTAGTCTATTTTCTGACTAATGCAATACATATAGGAAGGGGGTTTTGCGCAGTTGCTTTCCCCTAGATATATCCTCGTGTATGTGTGTTAAATCATGATGCATGATTTTAATATAGCTTCTCAATATTGAATTGTTTTCTGCATATGAGTAAAGTATATTTGAGTCTTATGTTTTAGAGCATTACATGAGAAGTATTGAATCTACACCTTAAATTTCTACATGGTATCAAAGCTAGATTCACAATAGAGAAGATAATTCGAAGTTGTCTTTGTAGGAGGTTTTAATTTCAAGATCAATGTTGCAAGTTTTCTCCAGGACTAAGAAGATGACTTCCAACGGACTCAGCCTCAAGTATGCTTTGGAATTTGCTATATTTAAATTGGTACTAATGGTCTGCTTCACCAGACAGTTTAGGGTAACTATTTCAACCAACTTTTAATTGGAGATTAGCCTCTTCAGTTTGAGAGGGCTCTCTCAAGGTAACTTACGATTTTCAATGGAAACTCTATTATATGGCAAACTCTATGACTGTAATATGACTATGATTGATTGCAGGTTGAAAATTTCAAGGACTACTACCATTGGGAAAATGGAGTCAACATTAGACAAGTCAATGAAATAATCCTTCTTGTGGAAACTGAGGCAAATGGAATTTTCAATGAAAAGATGGTACACATACAAAATACAAGCAGAAAATAGAAGTTCAACATCTAAAGGAATTCATAGCATGTTTCCATGAGTTATGAGTAATTAGATATGAACTAACCGCAGATATTAAACATGAAAGATACAAGAAATTTAACTCGTTGAAAACTTCATTCGAATCTCAGGTGAAGAAGGCAAAAACATCCATTGTATATTACTGAAAGCTGAAATATTTACAAAAAATAGCAGTGTAGTATAATACTCTCCAACCCTTTGTTATTCCATCTTTTATCTATAAATAGACTCTTTTTACATTACATAGGATCTGCCCAGCTGGCTAGATCATCAAACCTTGACTTTGACACCTAATCACAACTGAAACCTATATTTCTAGAACATAAAAAGACACCAAATAATTTAAGAGTTACTCTCCTAATAGGACTCTAATTACATTTATTTCCTCCACTTCTATAATAGTGGGACAATTACATGGATAGAGATGAGATGCTCGAATGTCATTATCCATGACTAAGACATGAATGTACTCCCCCAAGAATTTAGCAACAACTGTCTTATTTTCTAGGAAAGGATTAACATTGACAAGAACTTTGTCTTCATGATGATTTGTGTGAATGACACACATGCTAGGTGATGAATGTTTGATGAGATGACCCACTATATTTTTAGATACCTCCAAGTGGCTTGTTAGTCCTCCATATGCCTTTCGAACCTTCACAAACCCTTTAAAAATACCTCATTGCAAAACAGAGCATCTTTAGGCAGTTTCGTAGCAAAATTTCGTAGCGTGCCCATTTTTTCCCTTTAACCTTTTCTTCTGCCACCTCTGCTAGTCAAAAAGTGTTTTTCAAGTCAAAATAGCTAAATACCATCAAAATCCCTCCTTAGTTCTACATAAAAATGATTTTAAAAGACCAAAATAAATATTCAAAAATTTCATAGCGTTTTTCAGCCTTTAAGCCTGGAGCTCGCTACGAAATTGCGTGATAAGGCAGAAATTGTAGATTTGGTGGTTTTCTTCAAAAATTCACCTTCTAAGCCAAAATTTATATCACTTGCAAGCTATAAACTTTAACAAAAATGTTTTAGCTAAACTCTTTAGTTCTTGGGTGTTTCATCTTCGTTAACAATAGGTTGGCCTTCAGGTTCCTTTATCACTGTCATTTTCAGTCCTCTCCTCTTCAATTCATTTTGAATCATGTCCATTTGTTCTTGAAGGTATTCTAATTGATTTTGAAATTATCTCTTTCCATATTGCAAGTGCAGATTCATCTTCCTGGTATGTTTGGCGAAAAGTTTTAGAGGTTGGGTTCTTTTTAGCATCACTCATAGATTTTGAAACACTTGAAAGTCCACTATCCCATTTCTTCATCATTTGATCAAACTTGATCTTTTCAAAACTATGCTTCTCTGCTTCCAAGTTTAACTCAATTATTTCTTCTCTTGGTTCTCTTAGTTGTTCTGTGATGAGTTCTGTTTCTGATTTTTCAACCATCTTCTCCTTTCCCTTTCTTTGCATAGTGTAAAATTCTTCTACTACTGGGGATAAATCTACGATGTTCTCTAGCTTCTTACCTTTACCGACCTTTTCTGCTCCTTTGCTTTCCATGGATTTATTTGCAATCTATGACCTAGTCATTGGCTTCCTTGGCTGAAAAATGAAGCCACCATCCTCTCTACAAAATTCAACTTCTTGATAGATTTACCTTTCTTCAATATTTTTCTATCTCCTTCAATGTCTTCTACCTATACAATTGGTGATTCTTCAATATATATTGCCTGGAGGATGTCTTCCATGTTTCCTTTGACAATTGTTTGGCTCCTTGTTAACCTCTTGCTGCTTTTTTTGCTAATTTTTTGTTTTTTCTTTGCAGGTGCTAGCTGAGGGATCTCAGTCTCTTGCAAAGGTTCTACTTCAATGTCCATTGGTTCTACATGAAATTTTCTTCCTTCTTCATCAATCTCTTCTATTATAGCTGGAGATGGATTAGTTTTAGGTTTTGAAACTTTCTTTGGAGTCACTGCATCTAATTCATAACCACTCATAAAAAGAAAAGAGGTCTAATCTCTATTTAACCTTTTCAATTCCTCCAGCACTAACAGTTCTATCAGACCATGGTGAAAATTGATGTTCCATTACCTTATGTCTTGACCTGAACTTTATCTGACATCTTTCCCAAACTTCTGTATAAAAATAAGGGTAGGCCAAGTGGTTGTTTACCAAAAAAATGTAGAAGGAGTCTAAAATGATAAAAATAAACCATGTGGAATCTCCCTTCGCAGGTGAAGTATTTTTGGATCACCGGCAGCAACTTTTCATAATTCTCTTTCATATAACCCCTAGGGATGCCATTGGTCATGTCAGATCCTCTGTGCTCTTTCTTGAGAAACTTTTCACAACCTTGCATTCTGAATTTGGTGCCTTTGAACCATTCCTCACCATCTTTGTGAATTTTTGTAGCTCAAGAAATGATATCTAGCTACACTGTGAGATTCAAAACTCAAACTTTTGATGTTGTCCATGTAAAATTTGTTGCAAATTAATTCGATACCTGGACATGGAAACCCTACAATTTTTGGCAGAACTGTAGGCAGCCTACCTTCCTAAAAGCCTCCATAGCAGTGGGATCTTCATTCAGCAACCTCAAATCCATAGCTTCATACCTTACGCAATAACCACCCTTATTTGTTTTCTTCTTTGATGCCATTGATGCTTCATAATATTTTTTGCCTCGCCTGTTGATGACACCTACAGAATCAAATTTGAACAACAACCTGCTTTGCGTGGTGAAGCAGCTCTCAAAAAGTTACAATGAGATACTTCACATGCATAAATTGGCCAATGAATGACAAAGAGAAGCTTGGGGGTAAATTTTTAAAGGTAATTTGACAATTAGAGGTTTAATGATGACACATGTGACCATAAAATACAATGATGACAACAGATACGGCTTTGTATGTTTGGGAATTGTAATAACTAACTCGAATTACCTCACACCTTTCTTTACGTTATTGAAATTTGACACCTCACACCACTCTAACACTCTCCACAGGAAAACCCAATTTCGTAACAAAATTTGTTTAATTACTGACAGATTCGCTACGGAACTATCAGGCAGTTTTGTAGTGTAATCTGCTAATTTTCCATATAATTCACTATGAAACTGCATAAAATTGACAAGTGGAATGTTTTATGATTTAAAAGTGTGGAAATGAAAACTAGATGAGATGAGGTAGATTTTACTGCTATGACATGGTTTGAGGTGGGTTTTAGACTTAGTGTAGACATCACCAAATGAAATTTTCTTTTTTAATTTCATGAAAATTACTTATGAGACAACATGAATCTAAGTGAATGACATGTAGAACCCTATCAATGAAAGTGTTTAAACTAATGAGTGATAACAGAAGGAACCACATATTTTGTGGCATGGAAGATCTGCATGGAGGAAGTATTTGATGACAGTGGGATACTAGATTACATCAAGACATATGTAGTAAAGCCCTTAGCATATGACTCAGTGGAAGAAGGATGTGTCTAAAGTGAGGAGGATCATATTGGAGGGAGTTTTAGATCATATTGTCTAAAATCTCCATGGGAAAGAAAATCCATTTGCAATGTGGAAGACACTGACAAATTTTTTTGAAAACAATAGTGACCACGAGAAGCTGGCACTCCTAGACAAGTTTCACAGTATAAAGATGCAAAAGAATGACACAATTCCGCATTACCTGAGAAATTTTACACAGTGTCGTGATGAGCTTGGTAGGTTCTGGGTGACTATCCCTGAAGAAGATTTGGTAACTCTATATCTGTTGGTCTTCCCAAGAGATGGCATATTTATCAATATTTAATTAATGGTAGAGATAAACTACCAGGTTGGGAGCGATTATGGTCTGATCTAGTGTAGGAAGAAATAAGGTGGGACAACAGAGATGGGACCTCATCCAAATAAGAGGAAGAGGACCGTACATTAGTCAGCAAAGGAAATAAAGCCAAGGGAAATAAGTCTCTCTCCATGGCGAGGAGGGAAAGAAGAAATGATTTTCCAATATCAAGTGCTTTCACTGTCATGAATTCAGCCACTATGCCACGAAATGTCCACAGAAGAAGGAAAGCAAGAAGGAGCATGCACTAGCAACAGTAGGTGAATATCTAGCTTCACAATTTGAGCTTTATTTTACTCTCATTGCATGCATATCACGCACATTAATGGGAAGTATGTGGTATATGGATAGTGGTGCCTTGTTCCATATGACGAGGAATAGCGATTTCTTCAGTGACTTGGAGGAGAAAGACCTCAAGCAGAACATTGAGTTTGGAGATGATGGGAGGTATAGCGTAACCGGTATCAGTACAATTCCTTTTCATAGGGACTTTGTCTCCCCTCTCAGGCTCAAGGATGTGATGTTTGTACCGGGTCTAAAGAAGAATTTGGTTTTCTTCACAGTATTGGAAGATTGTGGCTACGATGTGATATTTAGCAAAGGGAAGGTTTTCCTTAGACACATCGCCATGGGACAGGTGAAGAAGATCGGTGTGCAAGTCAAGAACCTGTATGCACTTAAGGTCGAAGATGCATGAAAATCCTTGAGGAGAAAGGAAAGGGTTAGAGACATGATGGTTGAGAGGGAGCATAATTTACCTCTCAAAATGGAGCCTTAGAAGTAGTCTCAAGAAGTTGTGTATCAACCACAAATGGAGAAGCAGAGAGGAGACAGAGTGGAAACATCCACTCAATCAAATACCTCTATTAGGGGGAAATTTCAAGCTAAGTGGGCAGAGGGATCACATGCATCCATGCCTCCATGTGTGAGGTGGGGTGATGTGAATCCCTAGTCCAAGAGTTTCATAAATTTGGGTAGGGTCCATTGAGGTGTTTTGGCCTCATGGATCATTACCCTTGCTACAGGGGCCCACAATATTCAGCAACAAGAAAATCAATTTCAATCAAATACCGAGGAGTGCAAAGGAGTGTTGACAGCAGAGTAGGAGGCTCAGTAGAAAAGTCAACAACCACACAACTTTCCCAGTGGACAGTTGCATATTTATTCGATATTATTTTTTGGATGCTTCTTAGTTGCAGATGTTGCAGTAGTAGCAGCAATAAAGAGAAGTGTTGTATGCAATACATTCCAAAGGTGTTGGATCGGGGTAGTTGTGAATCCATTTCCTGCCGAGAGGGAGTATTGAAAATGCAACAAGAAATTCTTAATTTGATTTTGTCTTAGTCAAATTGAGAAAATTTGAAATTCTACATCAATAGATAGTTTGGATGGGTTAACTAAGGTGACATGGTTATTGTCACTCAGTTAGCTTGGTTAATTTGAGTTGAGGGCTTAACTTGATTTTTGTACAGTGATTCTTAAATTTTAGGAGCCTAGGTTGAGTTTAATTTCAACTGTAACAATTTAATTCAATTAAATTGAGTTAAGGTCAGTTAAACTAGTTCCAACTGTTGGAGGAACTGGTAGGAGGTTTAGCATTGGGTTGCATCTTCAATGTTCAACCAGTTAACTGGTCAATCCATAAAAGGGTTAAAATTATATTGAATAGACGACCCTTCAAGTACTTTAACGAGTGTGAAGGATTCAAGTTCACTCAACAATCTTTTCAAATTTAGGAATTCTGAAAAGATCTTAAAGAAAACTCATCTTGGAGGAACGAGTGGTATAAAGGGTAGTGACTGGTTTTGGTCATGATGGAATTTCTTGTGGCATAAAGAGGACAAGAATATGGCTAATAGGACCACTCAACACAGTGGTTCCTCCACACACATTTGGGCTTAAAAATAGCATAGTCCTAAAATTTTGGGGAACCCCTTCTAAAAGAGGGGTAACGAGTCCATATCCAATTGACACATTTTATCCAACAATTCTTTAACCATAGCTTTTTCGTCTTCCAGGTTCTCCTTGTTACTTAATTCCCCTACTTTTAGAATAACTTTTTTCCTTTCTTGCTTCTCCAATTGAGCCTTCATCATAGACATTTATTTTCTTGTAGTTTTTAAATCCTTTGCATAATTATGTTCCCATTATTTTCTCCAAGTTTCCTACCTTCCCCTAACCAGAGCTACACCTCTTAGTTGTCATTGCAATGACATTAACATTGTTGAATTAAGTCAAGATTTTGGTGGTTGTGAATATTAGTCATTAAATCAATTCTAAATCATGTCCACCATACAAATATTTAGAGAGCATCTAGCTGCTTCGAGTTGCTGAAACATAGAATGGGGGTTTGTATTTGACAACCACCCAGACATTGATTTCATATATCTATACTTTTGATTCCCTGCAATTAACAACTATTTGCAAATTTCCTAGCCAAAAATGAAGGAACACAAAGGAATACGCCATATGCCTAGCTAGAAGCCCTTTAGGTACTCCACTAAAGCCTAGTTTTAGAAACTAAAACCCATCAACTAACATAATTACTCTCCAAACAAAGTAGAAGGATGAGGTGGACACTCCAAAATCCTTTTCGCCATTTAAAAAGAGGAAATTACTAGGAAACAATAAAAAACCGAGCAAAAAAACAAGAAGAATACCCACACACTTCGTTTAGTCCCATCATACAAAAGTTAATAATGAGGAGCTCTTGTGGGCTTGAATGTATGACAAATGGTATGTCCTATAGATCAAGCTTGAATGCATGAAATCATTTCTTTGCCACTCGATTCACTATATTAAAGAGGTCATTAATGTATGATAAGTGGGTTAAAAACTTAGAGGAGGTTGCAAAATTCTCACCCCCTTGTCCAAACTATCCCAAATTATAAGTTGCAAGCTTTGTTTGCCATTGCATTCATCAATGAATTTGATCCTCTAAGAGTATGAAAGAATTAAACTTTTTTGAATCCTTCTACACGCTTTTGAGTTTGTAATAAAAACTAATTCAATTGTGGTTCTTTTAGTAGTATTTTAAAGACCATATAGGAAAAAAAAGTTCAAATATCAAATCCATAACCAATGTTAATTTTTTTATGACTTAATTCTTTAAAAGCAAAATTTGTTTATGTCATCTTTGTGAAAGATTCTTTAAAAGCAAAATTTGCTTCTATAATATTAAAGCTTTTATTTAATTATTTTTTTATCCCACCAATTCCCCATATATATATATATATATATATATATATATATATATATATATATATATATATTATTTCTTCTAAGTTTAAGATAAGTATCACCTATAAACCTTTGAAAAAACTAATAACTTGATTCTTTAAAAGGAATATTTGTTTATAAAATTAAAGCCTCTTGATTATGATCTCATTAATTTCCTTGTATATGATTTTTTTATTTTCTTTAAAGTTTAAAATAACTCTCACACCTATCAACCTTTAAAAAAAATAATCATTAAAAAATGTTAAATAGATATCTAATTTTACTTTTAACAAGAAAATCAATAATATCATCTTAATATAAATGATGTGTCCGTGTGGGAAATTAAATTTAAATGAAAATATATAAAATTTATAATAAAAAAATAAAGTGAAAATCCACCTAATGAATGGGAGTGTGGGAGTGTGTGAACTATTTACACTTAAATTGATATTATAAGCATATTCCTCATATAGGATGCTAAAGAAAATCATGAGAGTGCCTGAAGAAGAAAAAAGCATAACTTGTATGGCCTATCCAATCAGAATCTATAAATTATAATTTAAAGGTCCAAAAGGGACTCATGTTAAGAAGTTGCCATCTAAACTTATTCATGTAAGCATTCCTAAAATATGAAGCTTTCATTTAAAGACATTATTCTCATTATACATTTGACATTATTCTCATTATACATTTACATATGTCCTTGGTCTCCTCACTCTTCTCCAATAGTGGACACCCTAGGTAGTTTCTATGGTGAAATCCATAGGTCATGTTCTCTCATGAAGGGGAAGGAGCTTAGGGTAGATCATGGTAGAGAGAAATGACTGAGTAGAGATTTAGTGCACAAAAATTCAACTGAGAAAGGTCAATATTTTGATTTCATTACCAATATCTCATTTTATTTTCCCTTTATTTTTTTATTGTCTATTATGGTTTCCTTCTCACATTCGTGGAGGGATGACATGAAAGAGTTCATACGTTATACTCCATTAGCTCGTAGGCTAGTCGAGAGGCATGGTTTTTTTATTACTAAGAATTGATTATGCCTAAGAGAAAGAACCCAATGTCTATGACATTCCATACCTTGGCTTGGTGATGGTAATTGTAAAGGATTGCGTAAGAGGAAAATATTTTAGATGCACCATCACTAATGTATGGATGAGTGATGATATTGTCATGTTAAACTTTTATTTTATGAAAAAGTGAAATGTATGGAAAGTCTACAAAATATTTGAGATATTGGGATATGCATGTTGATTTAAATTTACAATGAATTTTAATAAGAATTGTTTTAATATCTTATGTATCTTGTAAAGGAACTAATACTACAATTTTGTTGCTTTTGAGAACCTTTTTAAGGATAATGTTTTGATTATTTTGAATTAAATATATATGGCTAGTTTATACTCTCATAGTTGATACATGAAGAATCCAAGTAAAGTAGGTAACATGGTAGTTTACATTCATTGGTTCTCTGGTATATATGAAGAGTTTTGTGCAACCAATTCCCTCGATGGAGCTATAGAGGGGGTTGAGTGAGACACTTTAGCATCATTTTCGTGTTAGTAATCTGGCTAACACGCTACACCTAAGAAAGAGAATGAGAGTGAGCTCCCTCTTAATCATGTGATTGGTTATTTCCCTAAGTTCCCTGACATTTAGCCAAAAAGCGATCAGTTAAAAGAGATGGCATTAGGTTGATTTTTACTTATTTTCTCTGTGCCATCTCCCCCCACTATTCCCCCCCACTATTGACTAAATTTTAGAACTCCAAATTTCTCTTCCTATCCTAGTCCTTTAGCCCTATGGTTGCTTGCTTTCTTAATAGAACAATATTTGATCCTTTGTTCCTTTGATTTCTTAATAATGCAATCTTTGATCATTACTTTGATCTAATGATTAGGAGCTTGAAAAAAAACAAGCATTCAAGTTATTCATATGTCGAACCCTTTGGAGTGCCTCTCTACCAACTCGAATATTATAGCCAATCAATAAGGCTAGGGATCCTCACATGAGGGAATAGGGTAGTCATCTCTCCTATGCATGAAAAACTTGAGGTGTTCCTTCCATGCATGACCAACATGACATGCTAGGGATCCTCACGTTAGGGAGAAGGGTAGTCGTCTCTCCTATACATGAAAAACTTGAAGTGTTCCTTCCATGGATGACCAACTTGACATGATTACGAAGGAGCACCTCTCTCCCATACATGATTAGCTCTCTCTCATAAATGACCATACATTATCAGCTCTCTCTCATATATGACCATCTTGGAAAACAAAACAAACATACATGACCAACTTAACATGCTTAAACTTGATATGACTAACTTGGCATGCTTAAGGAGGAACATCTTAAGCATGCATGACCAAGTTGACATGCTTAATGAGGAACATCTTTTTCCCTTACATGACCAACATTCAAGGAGTTTATATATTGTACCTTTCAGAGCACCTCTCTCCCATATATGACCAACATTTGAGGTGCTCCTGCTTCTCCCATACATCACCAACACTTAAGGTGCTCCTACTTCTCCCATACAAGACCAACCTGGCATGCTTAAGAACCTCTCTCCCATACATGACCAACACTTGAAGTGCTCCTGTGTCTCCCAAACATAACCAACTTGACAGGTTTAAAGAGCAGCAACTCTCCCATACATCACCAGCTTGACAAACAAAACAAGCATACATGATGAACTTGACATGATTAACACATTTCTCATGTACATGACCAACATTTGAGCGGTTCATATATCGAACCTTTCAGAGCACTTCTCTCCCATATGTGACCAACACTTCAGGTGCTCCCGTTCTTCCCATACATGACCAACTTTACATGTTTAACTAGTTTTTTTAGCAAGATACGTTTTAATGCAGACAACTTGATGTGCTTAAGGATTTTCTTGATAAGATACATTCTAATGCACCTGAGGGATTGCCTTTAATGCACACAACTTGACATGTTTAAGGAGTTTCTTAACATAATACATTTTAATGCACCTATGGGATTGTTTTTAAAGCACAGATCTTGACTTGCTCGAGGAGTTTCTTAACAAAATACATTTTAATGCACCTTAGGGATAGCTTTTAATGCACACAAATTGACATGCGTAAGGAACTTCTTAACAAGATACATTTTAGTGTACCTCAAGAATTGCTTTGAAAGTAGCTTTTTGTGTCATTAACACCTTGTCTCTGTTAGCAGCAGTATTGTTTACATGCACCTTGTCAAAGTTGACAACAATATTGTTTACATGCATCTTGGTAACTATGGACATGCTTGTGAATCACATCCATTGTGGATATGTGGTTTTCCTAAAATCCATCGGTCAAAATTGCCTACATAAAATTAAAACAGGTTTAGAGAGCTTCAAATAAGCGTAATCTAAATATGCTATATTTTTGTCCTTTTGAGGTTTTTTTATTTATGAGTTTTGCCTAAAATTCAACCAAAATTTGTTGGAATAGTAGATTTGAGTTGTTACATCTATACATACTAAGTATTCTAAAAGTTTTTCAACACTTGAATCCATTTATGCATACAAAAATGCATTTCAAATAATAAAAAAGAACAATCTCACCAAGAATTATATCGCCTAATTCTAAGAAATAAAGCAAAAACATAAAACAATTAGACTTTACTCCTTAATATTCCAACCTCCCTTCAAATATTCCAAGTTCCACTACGGGGAGAGGATTTTGAGCCTCTTGCATGGATTTGAAAAGCAGTCTCACATTATGATATCCCATACCTCTATAAGCTTGCATAACAATATCCTTGTTATCCCAATTCAAGCCAAAAAGCCTTTTTCATTAAAAAGGGATTACCCCTTTCTATGTTGTGTTTGAGCAGCTTTAACAGATGTAAGATCTTCATCAAGCATACACTCAAATCTGCTACATCCTCGTCCATGATCATCCATGATCATACAGACAGCTTCCTTGGAGTCTCCCCATCAAACATGGACCAAAATCTTCTTCCTCAGGAGCTAGTTTGATATCCTTTTCTGACTTCCACTTTTCTTTGGTTTCAATCACCACCATGTATTCATATTCAACACTCTGATTTATTGGAGAATGCATCCTAGAGCATATAGAGGTCTCCTGCTGGGAGGCCGTCCATTATTCCGCTGGAGAGGACCTGATTTCTCTGGGTTTCAATCATGCCTTGCTCCAAAGCAGTTGCAAATAAGTATGCCCCTGCTTAAACGCAACTCATTGGGCCACAAGCCCCGTGGGTCCTCTCTCTAATTATCAAGCTCCTGGTTCGGAGAATATCGATGGGGTTGTACTGGGGTAGGCACGAGTAGCTTGATGCTATCCTTAGGGTCGCCCATCCCTGTTGGAGTGATTTGATAATTAAAAATATTTCTATTTTAACTTTTAGGAGGAGAGTTCCTTGGAGTGAATACAAAACCCAAGTACTGATCATCTAATTTACCAACAATTGGAAAGGAAACCATCTACTTCACCAACAATTGAAAAGGAAACCATCTTTAATTATTGAAGTCTAATACATTCCCGTATGCTTGTTATGCAAGGAAGAAGAAATATTTCCTCTTTTATCTTATTTTGGCTTTATTTACCTTCATGCTTGTCATGCAAAGCAAGAAGAAATATTTCCTGTTTCATCTTATTTTAGCTTTATTTACCTTTCCTGATGAAAAGCAAATTCCTTAAACCCTTTCTAATGATAAAACTGAAAATTTCCCTTCATCAAAACTTTGTTTGTTATGCATTATTTTTTAATCGAACTCATTTTAAATGCATCTTACAGACACTTGGATAAGATGCTCAAAGATGCACATGATAGTCATTAATGCAAGTTTATACCAAAATTCGTATGGTACATTACAACCCATAATATTTTGATTGTAATCCTTGTTGTAAAATTTGCCAGTCATTAATGATTTAGAAACAAGAGGATCATCAGAAGCTAATACCAAACTGAAGACCCAGAACAGAATGGATCAGAAAGAGTGTCATGATGCCACTTCCTAACAACCCATGTACATTGCGAATCCCAGGATTACCCTGCCAAAAACACAATCATAAATTATTTTATTTAGTTGTTTTCGTTCGTTGAATAGTCCTAGAGGTATCAATTTCCAGCAGTGCACTTTATGAGGTTGCTTGATGAAATTTCGATTCCTTCTGTAGATATATGTTTTAATATAGGGAAAATTCATGAAATCGTAGATCCAACTGTTATTTAATTCATGACTGCCTATATATTAAAAAATTTCAAAATCAAAGAAAGTTGTTAGATCTCATCAACTCATTGCAGAAGTGTAGGACCTAATCTGTTTGATGTACCTAAGCATAACTACAAACTATATTTTTGTTATGAGAACTTACTTCAAATAATGCTGGCAAAGCAGTCTGAATGGCAAGCAGAGTTAGACCTATCAAACCGGTCACTGCATGGGGGCTGCAGGAAGAAAATAGAATTAGCTTTCTGAAATAGTAAATGATACAACTAAACTTAAGATCACAGATTTTAGCTCGTAGCTTAAGCTAGTTTGTTTCTTAATTTCTTAATTCAGTTAAAAGCATTTAGACATGGGGACTCCTACTGTATAAATTGCATCATGATGCCATGCCTCATTACAACTAGAATGGAGTGCCATAATTACCTCTCCAATATAGGCTTGTCTGATGTGAGAAGAGAAGTGATTCCACCTGTGGCTCCAAGAGCAAAGAAGAAAAACATTCCACCCAGGAGTTTGGGATGTAGATCCTTCGCCTTAGCTTTCACTTCCTGGTTGTTCACAAGCTATTGAATTACTAATTTCTATTTCAATAATCCATCTAAGTGAATCCAAAGATGATTTAAGTCAGAATTAGAGAACTTACCACATCGTCAGAAAGACGAATTTGCCATCCTAAATAAGAGCCATAGCCTCCCATGGCAAACAGCACCACAGCCTGCAAAGAAAAAGAGTATTTACAAGGAAAACCATGGTAAGCAAACTTCCAAGGTCAAAACATGGAGGTATCACCTGCCTTTAGAGTTGAAGTTTGTATTATTGTGCAGTTCATGACTATGTGCCTAGCTGGAGTCTGCAATATAATGTGGGCATGTGCTTGGATGACTTGAATGCGGTGTATCTTTTACATGAAGGTCCTTATTTTGCGAGCATAGCACAACTCGTTGGGATTGAGCAGGTCAAATGGCAATAGCTAACATTTCTTCCAAAATGTTAGTAGATAGGTTTCTCATACTTTCAAGCAAAGATATGACATGTTCTTGTTAGATTCTTTTTAAGCCTTCCAATCATTAGCAGAACATTTACGGTATCTATATCTATTCATGTAGGAACCAAAAATGTGCAGTTAGGCCCTGAAAACTCCAGCTGACAGCATGGTAAAAATCTTCATTTCAGAAAACATGACTAATTTTGCATAAAAACAGAGAAAAGAAAAAACATACCATATTTGCTGGATGGCCCCAATGAACAAGCCAATCCGGTAAACTCCACGTTTTCACCAACTCCGCAAAAGGCCCAAAAACAGACCTTACAACCTCAGCTATAGGATCTTCGCTAAGGATGAAAAAACTAGAATTCTGAATAATTGAAAAATCAGTTGGTCTCAAAGGGATGCAAAAGATATCAAATGATCATCCAGTAACAAATGCTATTATAGGCTTCTATTTTCTTTTCTTACAGTTAGTACAAAATTGTGAGAAAAGCAATCTGAATTCTACAGTTGGAGCAGAAGAGATGTGTCCTGTGCGGTGGTTGTGGAATAAAGTAAAATGAAAAAAATTACTATAAATCCATCTTAATTCCCAAGTTTTTAAGCACTAAGAAGTTGATACCTGGTTACTCTTTCGTGCTTAATAAATGCAAGGTTAAGATGTATCTATATTATCATAAAAACTCAAAACTCAAGAATTTCCTATGTACAAACAAATTTCTACTTTATTTTATTTAAGTTCATTGGAGATGCATTAAGTGCTCCCTCTTGACTGACTATTTTAAGTTGATGGTAATTTTCCAATACCACTCCCATTAAGTTATTTTGGTCATTTGTAGAAATCAATCAATATAAATTCACTTTCATTCATTCTGATACAACCACCATCTCAAATTTGAATATGCAGTATGGTCTTCCAAGCTATATGGAGAAAAAGGATACCACCAGGTAGTGCTGCAAGTATTAGATAAGGCAATGGGACAACTGAAAGCATCATGAATGTGTCATTCTTCTTAGCCTTTCCCTCTATTGCATCAATACCAAGGTCCTCTTCCTCTCTTGATTTCTTCTGAGACGTCATGGTACCCAAAGACGTGCACTCTACATCAGCTTTCCCAGCGCACTCTTTATCAATGCTCATTAATGGCTGACTTTCCCATCTTTGCAGGGCCTTACACTCTGTAAAAGACCTTGAAACCATCAGTAATGACACTAACTTAGTGGAGTGAACTATCAAAGAACATTGAAAACCCTACATCACAAAGTAACTATAAAAAGCATCTTCAGCATGATGTGTATCATCTTACTAGCATACCTTACCTCGTTGACATTCAATCACTTTTCGATGATTACAGTAAAATTTCCTTTAAAAAACAGCCCAATACAGAGTACTCATTTATCACTAAGTTACAGAGTTGGGTAACCGGTCTGATTGGCATCATTAAAATTTAGCTGCTTCAAATGAATTAATTACTCAATGTCTTGCACTTAGCTCGTCCCAGTGAGGTTTTCACAGGTTGACCTAAGTAATTACATTAAATAGATAATGGGTATATGTTGTGCTTGAGGTGAGTACCACCTTCATTAAATGGGCGTCCATTTTTGGTGATATTAAAAATGATATTAATGAGGTTTACTTTAAGACAACACTATATCATGCCACTGAAATCTTTCTGCTTTATTTTGTTGGAAGAAAGAAATCAGTTACATTCTTAGTAGAATTTAGTATGAGGGTTAGAGTAAGATTGTTGGTACAGGCTTAGTACCTTTAAGCTAATACAATAATAAGCAATAAAGTTATAGATGATAATATTTATTCAAGTAAGATAAATATTATAGGTATTAATAAAATTTAAATCTATTAAAAAGACAACCATTCAACAACCTAGCCACCCAATTGACAACTGAAATCGCTCTCCTATCCCAACATAACAGCGATGGGCTACAAACCTTCACTTTGAGTTCTGAATATATTATTCAAGTGTAGAATTGAAGAGATGAAAGCATCTACTTACTTGATGCAAGAATTTTCTTGTTAGTTCCTTTGACAGTGCACTGAGGGAATGTTTGGAGCCCTCTCAATCTCTTTTCCATGCAGATAATTAATGTCCCATTTTTAGTTGGGGGAGATGCGTGAGAGAAAACAGTTTCAGTGCCGGTAAACCGAAATTTGAGAGCGCAGTGGGCAGCCATTTATGGCGAAGAAGAAATAGAACAGGAAGGTAGACAGATGGGGATGAATAATGGGTACACAACCTTTTCATCAGATCTCTTTATATAAATCTAAAGACAGTGGGAACTGGACAGTGGGAGTGGAGAGAAAACGGCAGCGTGGCAGCCACAGAACCAAGCAAGGACATATACAGAGTATATCCCTCCGTGCTGCATACATAGTCCCGTGCTTTTCTTCCAAAATCCCTGGGCACAAATTGGTAAAGTAAGCTACCAGTACTATCATATTCATGGCCCTCATCGGTGCCCTACATACTTCAATATTTTATAATATTTTAGTGCATTATGTAGCTGGTTGATATAACAAATGATCGTGGGTACCCTGAGAACACGTGGTATAACCAGTATCGAGCGTAGAGAGATTTTTAAATGTTAGGATTCAGTGAAAAATGTAATTTAGTGTATTTTGCAGGTTATTCACAAAACGAATGATAGTGTGTACCACGAGAGGACGTGGCATCGCCAAGGTATGGGGGCTTATCTCATAGTTTACATTTATAATTTAAACATGATTTTAAATTATTTTAGATTAGTAAAAGTATTATAAAATTTTAATAAATATTATATTTTTCAATTTATAAATAGAGTGGTTACTATATTTTTTTAATAATGAGTAGATCATAGGTTATTACATTTTTTTAAAAACCACTGGATCATAGGTTTTTTACTTTAACTCTAAATTTTATTATGGTCTAGTTTAATTATTGTTTAGTTTAATTCGGAGATAAAAATGGTTTTAGCATTTTTGTTTAAAATTCAATAAATATTTTTATTTTTAAGAAGTATAAATTTAAGTTATTTAATTTAAGTGACCTAGCTTTTTTTAGAGTGGAATTTGATTATGTATTCAAAAGCACATTTTAAATAAGAAGATTTTTTTAGAGTGTGGAATTTGATAATGCATTCAAAAGTACATTTTAAATAAGAAGAAATCACAATCCTCCTCGAAAGTGTATTGTCACATTTCAAAAAAAAATTCATTATTTCTATTAGCTATATTAATCTCTTTGGAATTCTAATCTACGGATAAACTAGTCTTCTCTGAGTGTGGTGTTTCTTCACTCGGAACAACAGAGAAAAGGTAAATGATTTTCTCTCTAAGATAAACAAATAAACAAAAAATGAAGAGACTTACTTGTGATCCTTCACTCTCGTTCTTCTTCCTTCATCGCTTTTGTCGCTCTCGATCCAACTGAACTCACCAGATCAATACTTGCAATCAAAACCAGAAGACAACAAATGACGATACAAATATACAATAGCTATCTATCATAACCAGATTGAACTGAGTAAATATGATAATACATGCACATATTGAGAATACATTCACAAAAGATAATCGCATATATGAGAGAAAGAACAAATATATTTATTGCAGTATTAGGAGGAATAGATTACAACCAGTCGATCAGTTCGTTGTCAACCTGCTCCAACTTCATCCCATCCTCATCACACGAAGCATCAATCCAGCAGCATCACAGTACTTCAGCTTTCCAAGAATCGAGAATCCAATAGCATAACACTACACAAATTTCTTCATCCCTTGCACTTAGATGTTTTGAGATTAAACAAGAAGACCCTAGTGAAAATGAAGCACTCCCACTAGGATGGAGCCACGGGCTATTTTCAGGTGTGTGTCTATTTATAGTTGTATGCGCAAATTCTATTTATAGAATGCATCTCTATTTATAGATGCATGTCTACTCTTATTATCCCTTAATATTAGTCAGACATTATACTATATTCTATTCTCAATGAGCACTTTGAAATAGTTAACTAAAGTGGCAAATTAGTTAGCTAAATGAATTTCGAGTTAAGTGGTTGGTGGCGGGACATGCAGGTTGACTTAGTTGTAACTGAGTGATTCGAAGTTGTAACAAAGTTGGAAGTGTAGTTATGCAAGTTGTAAAGTAGTTTAACTCAATTAAGTGAGTTAAACTTAGTTGTGCTAGCTGTAACTGAAGATACACTAGTGAGAGATCAAGTGAATTAATTATTAATTAATTCACAATCAGTGGTCTCACATGCAACCGAATATTTACTATTATTAACTGCATACATGTCAGATCCAGTGGAGACCCAGTTAAGTTCTAGGTGAAATGGAAGTAAAATATCAGTTGTGACATTATCCAGTTGCACACATGAAACCACACACACACAGGATGTGCCCATGAGGATTTCGCAGTCAAGGCAGGCAAAATTGCTTTCATTCAAGGATTGTTATCAGTAGGGATTGCACAGTGGAGGTAGGTTGTCTGGAGACAATAAATTGGCTAAGGAAATTGACAATTTGTGTATGAAAGTGTGAGACAATTCACTCATGTACTGAGGGCTCTTGGATTGGAGCTTTGTATGTAATTGTTTCACGATCCATGATATAATATACAATAGAAGGTAATGGGGTTTTCAGCTATAAGCTTTCCTCGGTAAATTATCTATGTTGTTTGTGATTGATCTTTCTTCATGATATTGTAATTGGCGATTGTGTTTCAAATTCCACAAATATTTGTAGAAGCGACTCTGTATTTAACAGTAGCATATTTTTAGATCAGGAGAATCCATAACATACATGTATTTTGTATAATTTCTACAAGATGAGTGCTCAATTTATAGGGAAATTGTAGGTATTTTCTTAATAAATTATATTGAATGGCTTTCTAATAATATATGAGACATGTTTTCAGGTTCAATGGTGATGGATGAAAAAATGTATTCGAAGTATGACACCTATGAGCTCTTCTAGAAGGCACTGGACATGTGGAGAATCCAGGAACAATGATTATTTTGCTCTCAGGAGCCCAATGCACCCTTAAGTGTCAGGAAGTGCTTTGCAGAGCACCCTTGCATGGGGGTAAGTGTTTTTCAACGCACTTAGGCCCATTCAGAGGAGCCTTGATAAGTCAATGAGTCATTTTAACTATAATTCAAATATTGAAACTCTCATCAATTAAAGCCATCAGTGGAGTGACTTCTCTAAGGCATGTAGCAACTGAATTAGGAGATGGTAGACCCTTTTTGTATTGAATTAGGGGATGATAGACCCTGTTCATACTGTTCTTAGGGATGATTCCCAAATTGACTTATAACAGCTACCCCCTAAAGCATGAAGTCAAAATAATGATAATATTTGGATGAGATGCTTTATGGTGTGATGAGTAGGATTTGAAGCGGACAGTGACTTGCATCAATTTGCAATACATTGCCTCATGAAATCTTGTATATCTTAGACATGAATTGCTGAGGGAGGCATACCCATGCTCAACACATAAAATATCATAACACGTACATAAATCAGAAATTCATCTACAGATATAGACATGCTTACAGATATAGGCCCATGATAGGATGACCATCTGTATGTAAATCCATCGTATTGATGATGTGGTACAATTCCTGAAATTGCAGCCTGGATGGATGAAACTAGATACGGGGTCTTCTATCTCATTTACTTGATCGTTCAAGTACAAGTCTAACCATGCAAATATGTGATCTGAAGTTGAACATGGGAATACGTCGTCTGACTACCAGCCAATGATGTAAGTGATTAATAGACGCGAGAGAAACCATTGTTGATGTTAATGGTTCTCAAGGTACTGCAGTACAATTTTCAAGGTGTGAATAGATGATTTGATGTCAAACGCCAAACAAAATCTTTCGGTCAAAGGTCTGTGATGTCAACCTATTGCCGGAAGCGAGAAACCTATCATTGATGTAAGAAAGTTCCAAGGCACTGGAAAGATGTTTCTAAGTCAACTTCCTGGATGATGAGCTGATGTCGAAAGGAAGCGACTCGTCGCAGATATGACATGAAATAGGAGTAGTGATTTTAGAGACAAATGTGACTTGATGAAGCAATGTTCAGGGATGAAGTTTGATGAGTATTGCAGAAGATGAGGAATTACTGGATGACTTCTCTTGAACATATCGGCAACACTAAATGGATTGGCAGCATTGACCAAAAACCGAAGTGATGGATGGTATGATAGACCATAGGTATAATAGATCGTCAAGAAGATTACCCAACACAAAGCCACGAAGATGAAGTGATAAGTGTCATGTTCAAGAGCGACCTACTACCATAAAGTGTTTTGTTATTTTTCCCAAATTTTCCCGTCATTGTTGACCAGCACCTCTTTATTTTTTAACAAGCTTGAGAAGGGTAACATATGCTTGATCTATAATTCGACCCATCAGGTGAATCCATCACTATTTGATGATTTAATGATTCTAGCGATAGTGAAACTCGATCTTGTCATGATTGACAAGTCCGTCACTATTTGATGTTTTAATGAGTCTAATGACAGTGAAAACTCGATCCTTTTTCATGTTTAGAGAGTTTGAAAAAGGGAAAAAAGAAAACTCCATGAGTCCTTTTTCGTAAATTTGTCGCTCAGGTCCAAAAAAGTGTAAAATTATACCTGAGAAAACCTCATAGCCATGTTCAACTAAGGTATTCCTTTTTCATTAATAATGTATCTCAGTCTGGAAAAGGTTTAAACTTATACTGAGTATATGTCGTTTCATTTCCTTTTACGAGTTCGAAAATACAAGTGATCAACAATATTTTCACATTAACGGAGTCTAAAAAGAGCTAAAAGAAGACTCCAGGGGGGGTTCCTTTTTCATTTTTAACAGAGCTCGAAAAGGAGATAAAAGTATGCTCTGTGGTCAAATCATTTTTGGATAATTATGTACTTCAAACTTACTGTATCAGCTGTAAACCTGTTCAGAGAACCATCAAACGGATTAAAAATACATGTTTCATAGTAAAAATGAATAAAAAATATAGTCACATCATTAAATATGATTAAAATAATCAAAATGACTAATAAAAAGAAGTTTTTACCATTTAATTGTACCATTCCGTAGTTACCATTTGAAATTTAGGAGCTTTGAACTTGTTTTTCCCTCGAACTTCAGTGGTTGATTATGATAGTTTTAGTGGACGATTTCTCATGCCATTAGATCCAAGTTGTAGATTTGAACCTTCCCTTATTTTTAGTGTCATTTTTGTTTCATTTCATGCTTCATTTTCAGGTTTTTGAGCCCCCGAGGGTAAATCTATTGAGTTCTGAGGGAAACACACCCTTGCATGTCGAAAAGTGCATTGTAGAGCATTGAAATTGAAGCTCAGATGCTCTGTAGGGTTTTGTCTATAGACCAGGGGTGCGTTGGGTGCATTTCACAAAATTTTTTCTTTTTGTGTGCTAAAAAATTTCCAATTTTTTTTAGGAAATAAATCCTAATGAAGCTTAGGGTTGGTTTTCAGGTATTGATTGGATCAAAATGACCATTACATGGCAAGAAAGAGAACATCAAGAACAAGACATGGTTTCCCTAAATGATCCAGGCAATGTAAGAGCCCACAAGGATTGTGGGTTACTTAAGTATTTAAAATTATCAGGGATGAGACAACATCTTGAACTATTGGAGTTCCTGGTTTGTTCATGGGATCCAGCATCTCAGGCATTTCACAATGGGGACAAAGTGCTCCCAATACTAGTTGAGGATGTTTACCTTCTTACTGGATTATCGAGACGTGGTTCTCTTGTTTCCCTTACGGGATCTACTTGTGGAGGCGAGACAGTGAAGGACTACATCCACCAACATTGTTGGCCAGGTACTGAACCTAGAAAATATGGGAAAATAAACATTTGTGATGTGTGATGAGCTCCATCATTAGACATATTTGGAAGGGTGAATGGTCACCTTTTTTCCTTCTTAGATCTCTTTTTGCTACATTTTTATTATTATTTGGTTTTATGATGCTAGTATATGTGGTGATTAAGGCTAACATACTCTGAGTGCCTAATATAAGGTTGAGTGTAGAAAATCATGAATTATTAAGAATTTTTATAAGGATTTTATCATAAAGATTTGGAGGAGACAACAAGGAGAAATTATATGAGGATTTTCCACCCTCCTTAACTCTCAAAGGCAGCCAAAGGATCCCAAGGATTCTCTCCAGCAATTCGAGTTCTAGAGGCAGCCAAGCAACTCAAAGAGGAGTGCACTCAATCTTTGTTTACCTGGAGTCAAGTGGACTCAATCACCCTGAGAATTCTCTCCAACAATTTGAGTTCTAGAAGTAGCCAAGCAACTCAGAGAGGAGTGCATTCAATATTTTTTTACTGGGTGTCAAGTGGGCTCAATCACTATTTTCTAGGGAGTTCTTGGTAGCTACCCTACAAAATAATAGAGCAAAGCAAGAGCTAGGAAGGGTCAGAACTTCGCTGCAAGCTATTGAGCTTTTTATTATTTTACTTAGTGATCAAACTTTCAGAAATGTATGAGGCTATTCTTTTATGAAATGAGCAGACTGATTTCATTTTACTTATTTAAGTTTCAGAGAGCTAGCCTCATGGGTTAGGGCCCAATCCATGTGCTTCAACTTCTCTGTTGTATTTGTTCTTTGCTTTCTGTCATTTCATTAGTTCCGCTTCTAATTATTTCACTTATGTTTGAAGTTTCTTTTTAGTTTTTCTTTCAGTGTGATGATGTAGGTTTCATTTTCTTGCGAGTAATATAATAGAGGAGAAAAACCAAAAAGTTGTGGATCAAGACCCCCTTCTCATCTCTGTCAATAGAGCTCGAGGAGGGCGAACCTTCCCACAGACCCAAAAACTAATTTCTGTTCATTGTTTCTGAGATTAAAAGTAGACTTGCGTTACCATTTTCCAGTCTTCCTTTGCACTATAGTTTTTACGCATTTGTCTATTTTTCATGCATATATCAGAAGAGTTGTTTGTCGTAATTAATGTTAAATCCCCAAAGCAGCTCTGTGGTGCCTCCCCGCTTCATTTTCCATCTCCCTTCCATCACTGTTGTTACGCTCCTATTCCTTCCTTTTCTCTTATCGCAGCTACCACAACCATTTTAACTTGAAAAACCTCCAAGCACTTTAAAGTTTGACCTTCGTCTTTCCTCCTCAAAATTCCCACTATCGCATTTCGTACTTCGCACTCTCCTCCTCCTGATCGCACTATAGCTTTTTCGCTCAACCTTGCAATATTGCGATATTGCGAAATCACAAATCACAGCTTTTATCGATTTCATTTTAAGACTTACCGCTCTGCTTTTGTCGATTACATATTGCACCACATCATTATTGGTCCACCACCATGTCACCCACTGCATTTCGCACTTTGTAGTTTTTGTCCTCGTTAAGTGCTTCGTACGTCATCATTTTTGCCCCATCACATTTACAAATTTCACCATCGTAATCACATTTCACATTTCACAACTTTTCCTTTTCTCCTTTAAAACTCCCGCTTCAAACGTCGATTGCGATATCACTCTGTACTCTGCCACTAGTCCCACCACCACATCATACATTGCATCGCACATCACAAATCACACTTTTTATTTTGTTTCTGTTAACCTTTACCACTCCAAGCATCGATTGCGATCACCCTCCATTAAAACTCTATCATCGCACTTTTTAAATCGTTTCGCTCCAAAGCATTTTTGCACCATAATAAATCTTTAATAAGGTTTAAACCCGCTCTTTCCACCTCTAAGCCTTGTTTCAAGTGTTGAGCCCTCCATTAGCACCTTTAGCCCATTTTCCTCCAAACTGCAAGCCACACTTTGTCAAGTTTAGTTTATCATGAATAGTTGTGTGGTTAGAAGCATGATAGATGTGTTAGGCCTCTCGTAATAAGCAAGATTGGCAAAAGTCCCATCACAAAAGAAAGTTAACATCATTTCAACCAACTTTGGGAGTCTAGGATCTAGTCGTTAGTATTTTGAAGGAATCTTATTTAAGCTGAATTAAAAAAGACCACTTTAGCTATGCATAACTTATAGCCCTAACATCAAATATGACTACCAATATCTTTAGATCTGCAGTTAGTTGATCAAGACAAGTGCTGCAAAAAACTAGATCTATGCATAAAGAGACATTAAGCAGTAAAAATAAGGTTTTGCTCCATACATCCAATAGACAAGACAAGAACAATGTTTTTGAAAGAATTTTTGTATTAAGGGCACCTGGGAGGAAAACAAGAAGGTGTTTCCAATTCTCCTCAATGGGATGGGTTCTTGGAAGTCCTCAGCACTTCAGATCTAGTATTTCTCTCTCTTGTTGGTGTAGAAAACCCAGAAAAAGATAGAACTCAAAGGGAGCTCACACAACAAATAATGGAAAATTTGACAATGATAATGGCTCAAAGTCAGACCAAGAGTATAGATCCAGAGTGATCTAATAGGCAACAAAAGGTGAAGAATGGTAGGAAAAACCTCCTATTTATAACAAAATATTGGGTCATTCTAGATCTTGGTGCATGATTAAAATAACATTAACCAAATCTAGATCCACCTTTTATGGAATATTCTATTATATTTGTTGGAGGGAAAAGGTATTTGACTTGGGTCAAATCCCTTTATTTGTAAGTAATAAATAAATAAATGATTTATTTATCATTTTAAGGAAGTGATTGGATGATAATCAAATAAATAATGATTTATTTAATTATTTATGGGTGATTTAGTCATATTTAACAAGGAATATTATTTAAATAAGGTTTAAATAATTATTCCTAGAAAATAATAAGATAAATAAAGATTTATCTAATTAATTTCCTTGTTTTGGGTTAAACATGACCATGAAAATCAAACAAATATAGGTTTGTTTAATATTTCCTTTTGGGGTTTCCTGTTTAGACCATAAACAACCTAATAAATGTGTTTTATTAAGTTATTTTACATAGGTAAAATTGGTCTTACATGGTGTACTTGGGTCCATCTAGTGATATGTTTAGATGACCAAAAATGGTAACAGCCAAGCCCTCTCAATCAGGAGAGGGATCTCTCCAATATGTACAAAGATGGATTTGTCTTTGAAAGCTTAAGTGTACTGGATATTAGGCTAGTTATGAAGGCCAAGAGTTTGTTTTTGTTTTGGATGGTTGAGCATGATTACTGTTCGAGGTGGAAAGTTCCAAAGGAAAAGAGTTTCAAAGGTGAGAAGTTGCAAGTGGATAGAACAGCTAAGCTAAAAAGATAGATATAACGCTGGTTTCTAGTCCATTGGGCTATGGAGTCATATCTGGGCTTTAATTGAACAACAAAATCAAGTGTGATCCAAGGGGCAAGTCATCTATATCACAGGATTATTTAGATTAAAATGATGGGATGGAAACACTAAAGTGTTGGAGGGGTGGAAACTGATAATAATTTCACAAGGGATTTATAGTCAGTCCAAACAAGAAAAGCCTCTTAAGTAACTGTTTAAAACCAACCAAGTGCAGGGCTAACCGTTGAATCCTTGGGCAAGTCTGTATTCAAGCAGCTTAATTGAAAAACAATCCAGTAATCCACATAATTACCTTCAGAAAGTATGAAAACACATTAAAAAAACAGAGTGTAACTTAAGATCAGATAAAGTACTTTTAAACCTAGTCTGCTTTCAGTCAACACCAAGGGAAACTTTCAGAATCTGCCTTTGGAGAACAGAAACTAGGAATCAGGGCAAACCATATCTTCTCTAGTCTAACTTTAATAGCAAATAATGGAAATCACATTCAAGAACAATGTTTAAGCAAACAGAAGGACGAGGGAACGCCAACATTCCTAACTGTTTAAACTGTATTGAATCATTCCTAAATAAACAAATTTGAAGAAAACGTTAAGATAAAGATTTCTCAGCCAGAGAAGGTTACTGATGTACAGTAGATCCTAACCCTGTTTATACTGTTCTTTACAGCAGAATATGAACAATATGGCATACATAGAAGGAAAAACAATTAACAAAGAAAGAAGCACTTCACCAGTAATATAGACCAGGATCCCAAGAAAAAGCTTGTTATTGATGTCAAACCAGTTACAGTCTTCAAGTCCAATGTTTCAGTTCAGCAATCATCTTCACTATTCAACCTAACTACTCTATCACAAATAGAGCTTCAAGGGCCAGTGAACACTATGTACAAATAGAAGTCTTGAGCTCAAATGTATTTCAAAGTTCTGCAACCAACAATTTTTTATATTCTACAACAGTATTTATAGAAGGATGAGGAGGTGAGAACCAAAAAGATCTCAAGGGTCATTAATACAGATTAAATGACTTCTCGGCCCTTTGAGGGGCTCGATAGAGAAGTGAACAGGTGGACTACTGTATTAATGTTTACAATTATGAATTTAAAACTCGATGGGAGTCTTATTTGACTTTGAGGCTCTGTGTGCTGTGTGGAGTAACTCTGTAGATATTTTCTGCGTTGATTTCTTTGTAGAAGTAACTCCCTGGCTATGCTAGAGGCGAATATCAGATTTTCTTCAATAACTTCGGCCTCTGTTTGAATGGTTTGAGGCAACAGGTGGCTTTTATGGTAGCTGAGGAATTAATTCGCCTCAGATGTGGCAGTGGAGGCTTTCTTTCCGATAAAACACTTTTAGATTTTCTTTAAACTATATTTTGAGTCGGGGATTAGGCTTTTGATAACCGTCTTAGCCGTAATCCCCGTAATACTGTCTTCAATCTTCATCTACTGCGCTTTCTTCAAAAACCGATACTCTTTAAATGTGTTCTGAATAGAACAGTGTCTTGTCGATGTGTAGGTTGCGCGGGGCTTTTTAAGGCATCAATGCCCATGGAACACTGATAAAACGTTGAATCCGACCCGTAAATGATTCTTTTTAATAGTCCGAAGGCGCAGGAAACGTCTCTCCCGGCCTTCAACCTTTCTCTTCAATACAGCGAAAAAAACCATTATAAAAACCTGCAAAACACAAAAAACAATTAAGAAATCCTACAGAATTAGGTTTAAACTGCTTCAGATGGCGGGGAAAGAGTGTAGCCATTGGATCTGGACACATGGACGATCCAGATCTAATCGGGAGATCGCAATCGGCGGGGAGAAACAAAGGGTGCGATGGAAATTGCCGATGCGATTGCGCAATCGGGGAGGTTAGTGCGATCAAGCGATGATCGTTGATCTGAGGATCAGATCAACGGCGGGGAAAGAATCGGAGGGATGGGAAATCGGGGGAACAAAATAAAATACATGCGATTGAAAACTTTGCGATTTTACGTGGGTCGTTGATCTGAGAATTAGATCAACGACAGAAAGTGAATCGGGGAATGGTTGATCGGCGGAAATAACAAATGGACGCGATGCAAGAGTTGTGATGCGATGGAAAGCTCCGATGCGATGGAGCGATGGCCGTTCGATATGAGGGTAAGATCAACGGCGGAGATCTGTTCTGAGAAGAACAGGGGGAAAACCCTTTAAAATATATGAAAACTTAATTTTTGAAATAACACAAAGCTATGGATCAAGGAAATATGTAGTGCAGCGACGAGGGTGCCCGATCATGGGGTGCTAAAGGTGGCAGGGAAGGCATACCTATGCCCGCCAAGACAAAGTACAAAAGAATAGTGTGTCCAGTAAACAAGGGACCGAACCATAAAGTACAATCGGCATAAACATGAGCCAGATAAGAATACAATGAGGAATCCCACATACATGTTGTGCCTGGGATAACAGCCAAGACTTATACAATAATATCTGAGTACATGAGATACAAATACAACCCAAATGCCCCCTATAAGCGGGGAAGGGCTCACAAAATCTGACTGATACATGCAAATCAAAGAGGCGTTGCAAGCGGCTAAGGCCGACATCATCAAATATATGGAGCTACATCGAAGGCTGCAATGAAGAGGTCATCCGGGCATGTGGGGCGCTACCTGCAGGGCCACCCCCTCATGAGGGCTGAGACATCTCACACACACCCGGGAATCACCAAAAGCTACTGCTGCATCACTGAACCATCAAGCATACGGATCTCGATCATGCTGAAAGGAGCTAGAGTGGAGAAACAATCAAGTCAAAGGGAAATGAGAGATCCCTTTGCCTGATCCGAGGCACCGAACAAGAGTGGAAGCTGGAACCAAGGTACACCGCCCTCTAGACCTGTCTTCTGGAATGAAGGAGCTGATGTTGACAGAAGGAGGTTCGCCATAGGTGAGGCAATGAGAGATCCTCAACTAAGGCACGAGAGAAAATAGTAGAGCGACGAACAGACTAATACCAATGATGATGGTGGAATGGAGGGGACTGAGTAGCGAATGGATGACTTCCCTTGCTAGAGCATAAAGGGCATGAATGACATGGCAGCGACTGACACAATATCATCAGGGATAAGGGACAGTGGGACTGGAGGCCATAATGTGCGACACAAGGGAGAGACCAAGCAATGAAGGATGGAGGACTATAGCGGGGTACAAAGGGACGCGGGATAGACTCCATGAATGCGATGATGACTCCACTCGGATGCTCTAAACAAGGGCGACTCGATGGTGCTGCCACACAGTAAAGGTCCAATGGGGGACCATGAAAACATGAGTACAATATGGTAACTCACGACGAAAATCGACACGAACAAAGACAAGTAAGGAGGCAAAATGGTGCCCCAAGTACAAGTGTCGTAAGTGAAGAAATGTGATTTTAAGGAGAGGTGAAGTGACCCATCTTGGACAAAATGTGTCCTGGTGAAGTATCAAATAACAAAAAACTAACAGATACCCATTTGAGGGCTCGGTGAGAGCTTTCCAACGGTGCAGACGGTTCGTCAAACGGAGCTACGGTATGGTCGCAGCAGGCGAAAGAAGAAACAAGGGTTCTCTTTTAATAAGGCAGTTTTCCCTCCAAATCCACTCATTTGCTAGTGTTGTTGTGGTGAATGTAGAGAGGAGAGAAGGCCCTAAATCTTGCGGCGAGCGTAGCGGACAAACCGACCGTTGGAATCGAGATCCGTCAGTTGCAGGTAAGAGGCCTAACCTTACTCTTTCATTTTGATGGATTGAAAGTTTAGATAAGGGCCCAGAATCTCAGGAATAGACCCCCTTGCATATTTTCAGCCGGGTCGCACTTTTTGGGCCAAAATCTGCGACCTGGGATGCAGGTTTTGGGCAAAAAGGTGCGACCTGTCTCAGGATTTGGCAGAAAAGTGCGACCTGGAAGATGAGGGGGTTTTGGTGCTGTTTGATGGCTGAGAGTTGGGTTTTTGTGTTTGGTTACAGTATTCCCTATCTGTAGGCTGACAAAGATGATGTTTTTGTGCAAATATGGCAGATATACGGGTGAACTGGAGAGAGAGAGACCTGGGTACATTACGGGCAGAGATCCAGGCAGATCAGGGTGTCTGTCGTGTGTTGGCCAGGTTTGGGGTTCTGAAGTTTTTGGAGAACCCTTTGATGAGAGTTGGAGAGCCCTTGTTGGCCCGGATTATCAGTTATTGGGATCCAGAGCATGAGGTCTTTGTAGTGCAGGGGCACAGGATCGAACTGACAGTCCAGGATGTGTATTTCCTGACAGGTCTCCCGCCACTTGGGATGGTGGGAAATATGTAGCCAGTGTTACCGCGGCGGCGGAACATCATGGAGTTTGTGGAGCGGCATTGTCGACCGGGTCTCCAAGTCAAAGGGACACGGATACCGATCGGGGACCTAGAGAGACTGGAGACTCGGGCAGTGGCCGCAATGGTGTTGCGGATCCTGGGCAACTAGGCGTTCCATCACATCACTGGGGGGCAGATGATGATTGTAGAGAATGTGTTGAGTGGGACCTACTATGGGTGGGCCCAAATGATGTTGGTGTCATTAAAACGACAGTTGTCGCTTTACAAGTGGCAAGTGAACCACGATTGCTCGTATGGGACTTTATTGTGTTCCTTCTTTTTTGAGAAGATCCCAACCTTACGACCTCGTATACAGCTCCTAGATGGGGGCCCTAGAGAGCCTAGGATGCGCTGGTGGGGGCAGCTACTGTGCAGAGGAGGACGAGGGGCAGTCAGACGAGTGTTTCGACCTGAGTTCTTTGCCCATTAGGATCAGATGCCGTTATACATAGACGGCTATCCCTATAGTGGGATGAGTTATTGTGGGGATCCGGACCTACCACTTCCGCCTGGTCGAGTATGGGGACCCGATGGTAAGTGATAAGTAACTATTCTTTTTTGGGCATGTTAAAGTTAGTGAATAGTAGATAGGGTACTGATTCATGTACTTTTGGTATGCAGATATAGCTCCGGTAAAACCGGCCAGATATATGGGACGATCGGCAGCATCTGGAGTTGCAGGTCCGAGTGGGTCGAGAGCAACGCATAATGAGGATGTGGCCGTGTTTCTGGAGGACATCCGTCGTAGATGCGAGAGGTTGCTGACCGAAGTGTCAAAGCGCAGGTGGCAAGACTTAGACGACCACTACATAGAGCCATGTATTGGTCTACCCTCGGCATGGCGAGGTGTCATGCGGCACATGGCGATGGTCGGTCAGGGGATACGTGATCTACAGGCTGCAGGAGCAGAGCCATTGGCTCGGGATCCGCTAGATAGTGATTAGGTGTGGGGCATGTGGTGCCCCCTAGTATGTATGGAGGGGCAGGTGGTGCCCCCAGTTTTGAGTTTTTTGTAACATGCTATGGGCATGTCATATGTATCAGAGTAGATGGACTCTAAACACATGTTTTGCGACACATATTATGGATATGCATATTGTTTAATGATTATGAATGTTATTGTCTTGTATAAAATGCGTGTGATAAATGCCAATCTAGAACATGGTTTGCAATGCTATCTACATAGTGATTCTGTTCTCGAGGTACATGGGTAAAAGTTATGGTTTCAAACTCACGTATCAAGAGTTTCACTTGTAAATATCGTCTAAACAGCACAGGATTATGCACACGATAGACACCATTTAGTTGCATGACAAGAAGTAGGGAATCTAAACGAACATGCAGATGGAGGATGCGATGAGAGAGGGCATCGACTAAGAGACCACGCACTGCATCATATTCGGCCTGATTATTGGTGGCAGGACCAATGCATACCCTGTTGGAGAGAACAAGGGCATGCAAGGGGGTGAAAATGGCCCAACCTGCCGAGGCTAGATTCCGGGAGTAACGACTTGCACCATCGGCGTAACCGATATAGGGTGAGGACGGGAGGTCCTGCGGAATAGTGTTACAAGACAACAAATGGGGGGAGGAGGGACAATGACAGCAACGTGAGTGTACAGAAGACATCAAGCGGCAACTGCGGGAGGGAGTGCAATGAGCAGGATGGCTATGACTCATATACAAACTAGAGGGTGGTATATGAGGGCTATAGGAGGTATGGAGGGGAATCGGGCTGCAGAGGTCAACAGAGATACGGGTGGAGTTATCTCGTGTATGAACGGAAAAGAGGGGGTCAAAGGTGGAAAAGACACCACATGACGCGGCAAAGTTACCTAAATCATCCGTAGGGGGAAAAAGGCTCGCATACGGATCGTCACGGGGAATGACAGAAAAATAGGGAAACAAATGGTTAAAAGATGGGGAGCCCAGGGTGGTCGTTGAAGGGGGGTCAAGCGAAACAACAGGGGAGGATTCAAGGGGAATTTTCTCCAAGGGTTTCACAGAGGATGATAGGTAGAGGATGGTGGTAGTAGACTCCATCATCTGGACATCAGGGGGGGGATGTCAATGGGAGCGGGGGGATCCTCAAGCTGTCCTGAAGCATACTGTGCCAGTATGGGAGAGGCAGACTGATTTTGTTCAACCTCATACTCTCGAACTACTTCTAAAGAGGTGCGGTAATGCGTCAGGTGAGGACAATGGTGGGAATAATGGCCATGGACACCGCACAAAGCACAGGGTTTGCTGGTGCGAATAGTTTTTGGGTTCTTGGTTACGAACGAAGACGGGAGAGAGGGGTCAGGGACCATAGACTCAGGGAACGCGAATTTAACCATGGGTTGAATGCGGGGCAATTCAGGACAAGTATGGGTGGCATGACCGACGACATCACACAAGGTGCAAGGCTTTGCGGGCGAAGGAGGAACCAGGTCAGTCGGGGTGACCTTGTCTTTGGATGCCCCTTTGCGAGCTTTGACTTTCTTTCCTGGAGCTGTCACCACAGGGGTAGGGTCCTGGGGAGGTGCAGGGGGCATGGTAGCAATGGAGGAAGCGAGGGGGACCGATTGAACCGGTGTCAAAGCAAGATAGGGTTTGGGGTGACCAGGAGGGGTAGTGGCTGGAGGGTCAAGGTACCAGACGGGTATACCTAGGGTCAGGGTAGGGAGAGAGAGGGTGGCCATGACGGGGACTGAATAGACTCCGGGAGGGGGAGCCAGAAAAGGTATCTGACCAGCGAGGTAATGACCAGGAGGGACGGCTCCGAGATGGTTAAGGCTTGGGGGAACCGATCCAGGGGGATAAAGGGGTTCAGGGATACCAGCTGTAGGAGAAGGGCCAGAAGGAGGAGGTCCGGTTGGCGGAGATGAAGGGCTAGGAGCGGGTTGCGGTGGGCGAGGTTGCGGCTGAGGTTGCTGACTAGCCGAGGCGGGTCGCTTAAGGGCAGCCCGAGACGATTGCATCATGCAAACATTCGATAAGCTGGGATCAGAGATAGGAGGAGGAGGGAGACCAGGAAAAGTTCCAAGCAAAGAGGAGTCTTTATAGACGCCGGGAGAGACACTGGTCAAGGAATCGACGGTTTGCTTATTGGCTACAGAAGAGATGGTCGTCTCAGGGGAGGTCTGAGACTTTGGCTCATGATAAGTCAACTGGTTGATGGTGACTATCTTTCCATTGTGAGGAAAAGACATCTTGCAAAACCGTTGATGGGGACAAATCTGATATGGCATAGGTATTTCCACCCAATAGAAATGTTGGGGAATTTAGAGGCATGCCATGACTTATGTCAACAAACAATTTTACCAAGGTGATAGTCCACCACAGAAAGGCCACAATGGCTGGGAGTAGTCACCCAATGCCTCAAGGACAAGGCATCGTAGCAATGCAAGGTTTCAAGAGGATTCAGGCTGTTTCCAAACTGGCCTTACACTCACAAAGGCATGCCCTCATCAATTATACACCGAGAAATGTTGGCATTTCGGATTTTGACCGGATTGGAAGGCGACGCAAGGTGAAGAGGAGGATTTTCTGGATTGATGGGTGTCTAAAACAATCATTTGGTCATCGTCAGGATCTACAAATAAGCCATCGGCAGCTTCTCCGGAGTCTCGGTGAAGGCCAAGAAGTCTCTGGGATGTCCGCTTTGGGGGCGCAATGGTGACAACACAAACACAGCACAAGGGGAAGAAGAACGACCGACAAAGGCAGGGAGGTGCAGAATCAAGTGATTATAATGTCGAAACAAGGGCAAAAAGGTGCAGTGTCAATTGATTTTAAAGTCTTTGCCTGGTGGTGTAAACCAGGCTCTTCTTTGCTTAGGGTGAGTGTGTGGCATGCATTAATTTTAATTTTTAAACCCTTTTCGTTTTGAGAGAAAGAGAAAAAGTGTGCTGCGTAACTGAAAATAATGCTACAAAAAACAGTATATAATGCTGAAATAACAGAAAATTAACAGCTACTAGTGCATCGATCCAACCCAAGAAGGCGGGTCTCTCAAAACTAATCTAAAAGAGGGAAAAAAATCTAGTCAAAACACACTAAAAAGAGGCCAATAGATCTAGGGTCGAAAGGGACAGGGATCTAAAGGAGAAAGCTGCTGAAAAGAGGTGCAGATCACAGCCAAGAGGCAGAGGCAAGGTGGCTGGAAAAAAGGAGGAAATCAGCAAAAAGCAGAGAGGACAGGGAGGAGGGCCTACAGGGAGGTCCAAACAAAGCTACAAGAGGTGGTTTGAAAGGAAGAAGAGCTGATTTAAAGGGATCTGAGAATGAGGTATCAGATCTGGAAAAGGGAAGGCTGAAACTCTGAAAAATCAGACACCTGAAACAGCTAAAACTCTTCCACCAAAAGTGGAGGGTACTGAAGCCCTAGGGGGCTAGGTTCCCACTTTAGATGAGAAAAACAGATCAGAAACAGGTCCAAACGGGCGGAGACAGAGGCTGGAAAACCCTGACAGAAGCTTCAGCAAAACCCGGAAAAATTGCAGAAAAACAGAAGAAAAAAGCACAGGTCGCAGGTTCTGACCTGTTTTCCTGTTCAGGTCGCAGAAAAGGGGCTGAAAAGTGCGACCTAGAGTCCAGGTCACAGTTTTTGGGCTGAAAAGTGCGACCTCCAACTCCGGTTGTCCCGGCGGCAGATTTGCGGAAAAGTTGTCGTCTCAGTTGCGGCTGATGTCTGTCACCTGCGCAATAGGGCCAAAAACACGCGGAAGTTAGAAATTTTAATGTTTTAGGGTTTTATAGGTGAAAAAAAACATGAAAATAGGGAAAAAAAAGTTGAAAAGAAACCCTAGGGTCTGAAGTAGCTGGATATGCAGGAATATGAAAAACGACAGCGGTCGTAATTGAAAACCCGTGTGGAGTCGCCAATTGTTAGTATGAATCTTTTGTCGAAGCGTACGAAAAAAGACCACTTTAGCTACGCATAACTTATAGCCCTAACATCAAATGTGGCTGCTAACATCTTCAGATCTGCAGTTAGTTGATCAAGACAAGTGCTGCAAAAAACCAGATCTATGCATAGAAAGACATTAAGCAGTAAAAATCAAGAGTTTGCTCCATACATCCAATAGAAAAGACAAGAACAATGTTTTTTGAAAGAATTTTTGTATTAAGGGCACCTGGGAGGAAAAAAAGAAGGTGTATCCAATTCTCCTCAATGGGATGGGTTCTTGGAAGTCCTCAGCACTTCAGATCTAGAATCTCTCTCTCTTGTTGGTGTAGAAAACCTAGACAAAGATAGAACTCAAAGGGAGCTCACACAGCAAATAATGTAGAATGTGATCAAGTGTATAGATCCAGAGTGATCTAATAGGCAACAAAAGGTGAAGAATGATAGGAAAAACCCTCCTATTTATAACAAAATATTGGGTCATTCTAGATCTTGGTGCATGATTAAAATAACATTAACCAAATCTAGATCCACCTTTTATGGAATATTTTATTATATTTGTTGGAGGGAAAAGGTATTTGACTTGGGTAAAATCCCTTTATTTGTAAGTAATAAATAAATAAATGATTTATTTATCATTTTAAGGAAGTGGTTGGATGATAATCAAATAAATAATGATTTATTTAATTATTTATGGGCGATTTAGTCATATTTAACAAGGAATATTATTTAAATAAGATTTAAATAATTATTCCTAGAAAATAATAAGATAAATAAAGATTTATCTAATTAATTTCTTTGTTTTGGGTTAAACATGACCAGGAAAATCAAACAAATATAGGTTTGTTTAATATTTCCTTTTGGGGTTTCCCGTTTAGACCATAAACAACCTAATAAATGTGTTTTATTAAGTTATTTTACATAGTGAAGGCAATTTTACTTAGGGTAAAATTGGTCTTACATGGTGTACTTTGGTCCATCTAGTGATAGTGGGTTAGATGACAAAAAAATGGTGTAACACTAGCCCTCCTGAATCCGGAGAGGGATCTCTCCAATATGTACAAAGATGGATTTGTCTTTGAAAGCTTTAAGGTAATGATATTAAGCTAGTTATGAAGGCCAAGAGTTTGTTTTTGTTTTGGATGGTTGAGCATGAGTACTATTCGAGGTGGAAAGTTCCAAAGGCAAAGAGTTTCAAAGGTGAGAAGTTGCAAGTGGATAGAACAGCTAATCTAAAAAGATAGATATAACGCTGGTTTTTCGTCCATTGGGCTATGGAGTCATATCTGGGCTTTAATTGAACAACAACATCAAGAGTGATCCAAGGGGAAAGTCATCTATATCACAGGATTATTTAGATTAAAATGATGGGATGGAAACATTAAAGTGTTGGAGGGGTGGAAACTGATAATAATTTCACAAGGGATTTATAGTTAGTCCAAATGAGAAAAGCCTCTTAAGTAACTGTTTAAAACCAACCAAGTGCAAGGCTAACCTTTGACTCCTTGGGCTAGTCTGTATTCAAGCAGCTTAATTGACAAACAATCCAGTAATCCGCATAATTACCTTCAGAAAGTATGAAAACACATAAGAAAAACAGAGTGTAACTTAAGATCAGATAAAGTACTTTTAGACCTAGTCTGCTTTCAGTCAACACCAAGGGAAACTTTCAGAATCTGCCTTTGGAGAAAAAAAGAAACTAGGAATCGGGCAAACCATATCTTCTAGTCTAACCTTAATAGCAAATAATGGAAATCACATTCAAGCAGTCAGCTGTTTAAGCAAATGTATGACGAGGGAACGCCAACATTCCTAACTGTTTAAACTGTATTGAATCATTCTTAAATAAACAAATTTGAGGAAAACATTAAGATAAAGATTTCTCAGCCAGAGAAGGTTACTGATATACAGTAGACCCTAACCCTATTTAAACTGTTCTTTACAGCAGAATATGAACAATATGGCATACATAGAAGGAAAAACAATTAACAAATAAAAGAAGCACTTCACCAGTAATATAGACCAGGATCCCAAGAAACAGCTTTTATATTGATGTCAAACTAGTTACAGTCTTTAAGTCCAATGTTTCAGTTCAGCAATCATCTTCACTATTCAGCCTAACTTATCTATCACAAGCAGAGCTCCAAGGGCCAGTGAAAACTATTTACAATCAGAAGTTTGAGCTCAAATGTATTTCTAAGTTCTGCAAACAACCAACAATTTCTCATCTTCTACAACAGTATTTATAGAAGGATGAGGAGGTGAGAACCAAAAAGATCTCAAGGGTCATTAATACAGATTAAATGACTTCTCGGCCCTTTGAGGGGCTCGATGGAGAAGTGAACAGGTGGACTACTGTATTAATGTTTACAATTATGAATTTAAAACTCGATGGGAGTCTTATTTGACTTTGAGGCTCTGTGTGCTGTGTGGAGTAACTCTGTAGATATTTTCTGCGTTGATTTCTTTGTAGAAGTAACTCCCTGGCTATGCTAGAGGCGAATATCAGATTTTCTTCAATAACTTCGGCCTCTGTTTGAATGGTTTGAGGCAACAGGTGGCTTTTATGGTAGCTGAGGAATTAATTCGCCTCAGATGTGGCAGTGGAGGCTTTCTTTCCGATAAAACACTTTTAGATTTTCTTTAAACTATATTTTGAGTCGGGGATTAGGCTTTTGATAACCGTCTTAGCCGTAATCCCCGTAATACTGTCTTCAATCTTCATCTACTGCGCTTTCTTCAAAAACCGATACTCTTTAAATGTGTTCTGAATAGAACAGTGTCTTGTCGATGTGTAGGTTGCGCGGGGCTTTTTAAGGCATCAATGCCCATGGAACACTGATAAAACGTTGAATCCGACCCGTAAATGATTCTTTTTAATAGTCCGAAGGCGCAGGAAACGTCTCTCCCGGCCTTCAACCTTTCTCTTCAATACAGCGAAAAAAACCATTATAAAAACCTGCAAAACACAAAAAACAATTAAGAAATCCTACAGAATTAGGTTTAAACTGCTTCAGATGGCGGGGAAAGAGTGTAGCCATTGGATCTGGACACATGGACGATCCAGATCTAATCGGGAGATCGCAATCGGCGGGGAGAAACAAAGGGTGCGATGGAAATTGCCGATGCGATTGCGCAATCGGGGAGGTTAGTGCGATCAAGCGATGATCGTTGATCTGAGGATCAGATCAACGGCGGGGAAAGAATCGGAGGGATGGGAAATCGGGGGAACAAAATAAAATACATGCGATTGAAAACTTTGCGATTTTACGTGGGTCGTTGATCTGAGAATTAGATCAACGACAGAAAGTGAATCGGGGAATGGTTGATCGGCGGAAATAACAAATGGACGCGATGCAAGAGTTGTGATGCGATGGAAAGCTCCGATGCGATGGAGCGATGGCCGTTCGATATGAGGGTAAGATCAACGGCGGAGATCTGTTCTGAGAAGAACAGGGGGAAAACCCTTTAAAATATATGAAAACTTAATTTTTGAAATAACACAAAGTTTTTATGGATCGGGGGAGGAAAATATGTATAAAGTGACGAGGCGCCCGACTGCGGGGCCGTTGGGTATATGAACTGTGATATGGCCGAGGCTTTAGTAAATCAAAGGCTAATCGCAATCGGAACTGCGGGCCTGGACTCTCCGATTAACTCATTGTGAATTCTCCGATTGCGATTGCACAATTGGTCTTTTTGATCAACCCATTAGATTATTTTCAACATGTGACTTAAAGTTGTAAGTTAAAACTTTGGGTTGGCGGGTTTTGGGTATTTACAAAGAAAAATTGGGTTTGGGAATGAAATATCCACAAGGTTTAAGCGCCGAGGGCGGGCCCAAGGTTATATGAAAATAATATGATCGGGAGTCATAAACATTAAGGCTAATCGCAATCGGAGTCTTTGGAGTATAGCAAAGACTTGCACATTTGATTCTTCCCGATGCGATTAGCACTCGGGGTCCTTGGCATTTGGTTTTAACGCGTAGGCATGTGAGGGGAAGTGGTTCGGGCCTAGCCCAAGGGGCTTAGGTCCATAGTAAATAAACTTTGTTTTTCATGAATTTCATAGTTTTCAATGGAAATGGGGGTTCCGAAATAGTTAAAAAGTGAGTTTTTAACTATGGAAAAAGGGGGTTTTCATGAATGTAAGAAGAAAAATCATAAAAATAGAGGAATTTTTATGGAAGAAAGGGATGCAAATGAAGGTCAGTTTTGAGTGGGGGACAAAAGGGAAAATGATGGTTTTTTCAGCAGTCTCTCTCTTGGAATTTAGCATAATTTTCTGAGTATAAAATGGAAATAGTAATGAATATTTTTTGACAGAGATATGAGGCCTTCAAGGAGCCTTCAAGAGCCAACAATTTTTAGTGATAAAATTTGTTCCTTGGAGGCTCAAAAAGTTTTAGCCACCTTTTTGGTATAACAAATATTATAGGTGGCTAATAGTGGCTCCACTTGGGGATGATGCCTTCTTGAAGGCATCAAGAACTTCAGACTTGCATTCTCTGGGAGGCTGACCTGTGCCTGATCCATTGGGCTGATCTTCCTTTTCCAGATTGATCTTGCTATTAAAACATATTAACAGCTAAAATAAAAATGGTCTTTCATCTACAAGCTTTCCACCTACCCAATCCTACAGATGTAACATTTTTTCTTCTTAGAGTGCACTTGGATTGGAAAACTCTTTTCTCAACATTTTATTCTTTTGAAAGCATAAAAACTAATCTAATTATACTCCTTATTTCTCCCTGAACTCAGATTAAACAGTTGAGCTCAGATATTTCTCTACCTAATCTACTGTCTGTTGGGAATAAACTGTCCAACAGACTTTCATTCTCTAAATTCTACAATAGAAATTTAAAAACAGTCAAGTCAAGATTAAGCTGTTTTGACTTGCTGTGATCTATGGCATAAAAAAAAGCTGCACATAGATTATTATTTGCAGAAAATAAAAAAATAAAAAATGGAAGGCTTAAGATCTGAAAGTTTCTCATTATGGCCTTTTTTTTCTTTACAGCTCTGTTTTTAATTTTGTTTTGAGCTGTCTTTTCTTTCCTTCTGGTTCAGGTTTTAAGCTGGTTAGAACCAGATCTTTACATTATTTGAATCAGAATTTAAAATATTTTTGAGTCATTTCTCTTTTGGAAACTTAGGTTTAGATTTTGAACATGTTTGAACCTTTAATTTCTATCCTAATCTATCTACTGATAAGCCAAGATTAAACAGTTTGGCAAATAAAATTCACTACCCTATCAGCAGAAAATTTAAAAATAATTAGTCAAGATTAGGCTGTTTGACTAACTAGAAGTGTGTTTTGTAGGAGTGGCATTTAAGCTTGCACACTTTCAGATTTATTTCTCTTTTTGGTATGGGGCTGTACCTTTATTGTTTTGTCAATCTGCCCTCTTTTCTTTCTTTCTATGTTTTAGTATTTATGAATTTTTTATTTTTCTTCAAAGCAAAAAACAACAGCTAGCTACATGCTCGAAACTGAGCTTTATTGACACTCCTATCTAACATATTCTAATCATGGAGTATTTACATATTCATGTGATAAAAAAGTGCCAATGCAACCAGCTGAGTAATGTCAAGAAGAAGAAGAAACTTTGGCTGCTTGTCAGAGATATCCATAGTATATTTTGAATATTAATCTTCAAAATAAAAACTATCACAGAAGGTGACAGCTTTTCATGTCTCTGGCTCTTGCAAAGGATCACTGCTTGATAATTTGAGCCAGTCGGGATTTCCACACACTCTTCCATAGGATCAACAAAGAAAAGGTGAATATTCTCTTCCTTTTGGTCCTCCACAATTGGTAGATCATCTACTTCCAAGACATCAGCTTTGAGGATTATCTCTTCAGTATGTAGCTTGGAAGTATCGTCATCCTTAACCTGCACAATAGCAAACAGTGAAATATTTTCTTTCTATAAATATATGCTTGCTTCTAATATACATTCAGGTTCTTTGGATGACAGTTTAACATTAATGAAGGGAGAAGTCTCTTCTTGAAAAGAGGGTATATCCACGGTAGGATAGTCTTCTATCTGTTTCTCTCCCTTTCCTTCATCGTCATCTGAACTAGAGGACTCATCATATTTGACAGTGTTGTCCCCTTGTGTCCCTTGTGTGCTTGCATTCAGTGAACTAAACTCTGTGAAGAGGTTATTATATTCTTGAGCAGGGGAGTATTTAAAGGTTTCCTCTTTTTCAAGAGAAAACTCCCTTTGCTCAAAAATTTCTTTATTGCTCTTCTCTTCACCTTCTGAGTTGAAAGGCTGCTGATTTCCAATTATGTGAAAGCCATTAGTGATGGATCGAAATGGATGATTTTGGATTTCAAGCTGGTGATGGTGAAATTGATAACACCAATCAAACGTTGGTCGCCCTACATGATTAGTTTTTTCTTGGAACTCATCATCATCATCAGACTTGTCGAAATTTGGAAATTTATCAGAATAAACAATTTCACCAGTCGAACATATTGGGTTCTCAACAGATCCCTTTTTATTCTGATCTACAAAAGAAATTTCTAAATCTGCATAACAAAGTTCTGTAGGTGAATGGGCAAGAGCATTTGTTTCGAAAAAAATTTCAGATAGCGGCTGTTTATTTATAATTTGATCTATCTCTTTTTCTGTCAAGGGTGAAGATGTTTCTATGTTCCTTCGAACAGGAGTACCGCAGTTCTCTGTCTCTTGCGAAAACTGATTTTGAGGCTGGATGTCTTCTTGAGCCTCAGCTATAAGGGATGATGAATCAATATTTGAGTTTTCAGGGATATCTTGAGGAACGTTCTTTAATGCTTGGATTATCTCTTCCTCAACCGATTCATCTATGTTTTTAAAATTTTGCAATAGGATATTAAACTCATGAACGACTATTAAAAGATCTTCAGGATGCATCTCTTCCAAAGCTTCCTCATTATCTATAATGTGTTGGGTGGTGTTTTGTGATGGATCATAATATATTGCACCCCATGATAATGATGTAGCGTTTTCTTCATAGTTCTCATAGAACACATATTCAAGGTCTCTTAAAGAAAACAAACTACTAGATCTTAAGAATTCATACCAATCCCTAGCTTTTCCTTCTAATGTTAACATGAACATCTTCATTAGGCAGTCTTCATGCCATTCAAATTTCAACCTCCATACATGTATATGAAATATGATGAGATGTAATAGAGGGTCATCAAACTTTTCACCTTGAAAAACAGGCAGGTTGTCATCCCAATTCACCTGGGGCATCTTATGTGGAAACCCATGGATATGATCTTTTCTCATTGGGGCATATCTTCGTTGTATTCTTGGAATCATGTTTGTAAATCAAGAAAGAGGTCACTGTGTCTAGTCAATCAGTTCAGGGTCTTCTACCAGTGGAGTCATTTGGTCTTCTGGGAGTTTCAGAGTGTGGAGTCGCCAGGTGGAAAATTTTTAGCTCCTAAGGAGGTAAAATGTTTTATGGTTCCACCACCATATGATTCTTGTAGAGCTACAATATTTTCAGGAACTGAATTAGCTCTCGAGGGTGATCTAAAAACAGTTGATAATTTAATCCTAGGAGACTTCCAAAGGATACTTCCTGGGTTATCAACTATCTCAGGTGGATCAGGGTCAGGATAGGCTCTAGTGTGAATCTTTCTAGGAGCCACTATGCTGTGTTAGACCCAAATAAAAAGGAAAAGTTCAACCAGGTATGACAATATTTGAGAGTTTAACTAATCTGTTTACACAAATATTAATCCTACAATCCTCTAACTGAGTTTGAATGATATTATAATGATAAGGGTTCTTCCCAGTGGATTCTTAAGGTCTGTTAAGGATTGTGGAGTCGCCAAGTGGAAGTTTTTAGCTCCTAACGCGGTAAAAGGTTTTATGGTCCACCACCATGTTTATTAGATACCAATCTAAAATATTTTTGGGTTTTTCTGAGTTTCTGTGGTTGTATGGAAAACTAAAGAGTCTATAAAAGCTGGCCAAGAAACTATGAACTCAAAAATATCCCCAGTAAAGTCGCCAGAAATGTTAGGTCTCTGTAATTTATTAGCAATATTGGCAGAGTCCAATTACAAAAACAACATCGTTTCAACCAACTTTGGGATTCTAGGATCTAGCCCTCCTGAATCCGGAGAGGGATCTCTCCAATAAGTACAAAGATGGATTTGTCTTTGAAGTTTAGGGTAATGATATTAGGCTAGTTATGAAGGCCAAGGGTTTTTTTTGCTTTTTGGATGGTTGTGCATGATTACTGTTTGAGGTGAAAAGATCTATATGCAAAAAGTTTCAAAGGTGAGAAGTTGCAAGTGGATAGAACAGCTAAGCTAAAAAGAAAGATATAATGCTGGTTTTTAGTCCATTGGGCTATGGAGTCATATCTGGGCTTTAATTGAACAACAACATCAAGTGTGATACAAGGGGCAAGTCCTCTATACCACAAGATTATTGAGATTAGAGTGATGGAATGGAAACAATAAAATGTTGGAGGGGTGGAAACTAATAATAATTTCACAAGGGATTTATAGTCAGTCCAAACAAGAAAAGCCTCTTAAGTAACTGTTTAAAACCAACCAAGGACAGGGCTAACCATAGACTTCTTGGGAAAGTTCTTATTAAAGCAGCTTAATTGACAAACAATCCAGTGATCCACATAATCACCTTCAGAAAGTATGAAAACATATAAGAGAAACGAAGTGTAACTTAAGATCAGATAAAGTACTTTTAAACCTAGTCTACTTTCAGTCAACACCAAGGGAAACTTTCAGAATCTGCCTTTGGAGAAAAGAATCTAGGAATCAGGGAAAACCATATCTTCTCTAGTCTAACTTTAATAGCAAATAATGGAAATAACATTCGAGAACAATGTTTGAGCAAACAAAAGGACGAGGGAACGCCAACATTCCTAACTGTTTAAACTGTATTGAATCATTCTTAAATAAACAAATCTGAAGAAAACATTAAGATAAATATTTCTCGGCCAGAGAAGGTTACTGCTATACAGAAAATCCTAACCCTGTTTAAACTGTTCTTTACAGAGGGAAAATGAACAATATGGCATACATAGAAGGAAAATGATTAACAAAGAAAGAAGCACTTCACCAGTGATAAAGACCAGGATCCCAAGAAACAGCTTTTATATTGATGTCAAACCAGTTATAATCTTCAAGTCCAATGTTTCAGTTCAGAAATCATCTTCACTATTCAACCTAACTACTCTATCACAAGCAGAGCTCCAAGAGCCAGTGAACACTATTTACAGTCAGAAGTTTAGGCTCAAATGTATTTCAAAGTTCTGCAACCAAAAATTTCTCATCTTCTACAGCAGTATTTATAGAAGGATGAGGAGGTGAGAACCAAAAAGATCTCAAGGGTTATTAATACAGATTAAATGACTTCTCGGCCCTTTGAGGGGCTCAATGGAGAAGTGAACATGTGGACTACTGTATTAATGTTTACAATTATGAATTTAAAACTCAATGGGAGTCTTATTTGAATTTGAGGCTCTGTGTGCTGTGTGGAGTAACTCTGTAGATATTTTCTGTGTTGATTTCTTTGCAGAAGTAACTCCCTGGCTGTGCTGGTAGCGAATATCATATTTTCTTCAATAACTTCGGCCTCTGTTTGAATGGTTTGAGGCAACAGGTGGCTTTTATGGTAGCTGAGGAATTAATTCACCTCAGATGTGGCGGTGGAGGATTTCTGTCCGATAAAACACTTTTAGATTTTCTTTAAACTGTGTTTTGAGTCGGGGATTAGGCTTTTGATAACCATCTTAGCCGTAATCCCCGTAATACTGTCTTCAATCTTCATCTGCTGCGCTTTCTTCAAAAACCGATACTCTTTAACTGTGTTATGAATAGAATAGTGCCTTGTCGATGTGTAGGTCGCGCGGGGCTTTTTAAGGCATCAATGCCCATGGAACACTGATAAAACGTTGAATCCTACCCATAAATGATTCTTTTTAATAGTCCGAAGGCGCAGGAAATGTCTCTCCAGGCCTTCGGCCTTTCTCTTCAATACAACGAAAAAAACCATTATAAAAACCTGCAAAACACAAAAAACAATTAAGAAATCCTGCGGAATTAGGTTTAAACTGCTTCAGATGGCAGGGAAAGAGTGTAGCCATTGAATCTGGACACGTGGATGGTCCAGATCTAATCGAGAGATCGCAATCGGCGGGGAGAAACAAAGGGTGCGATGGATATTGTCGATGCGATTGCGCGATCGAGGAGGTTAGTGTGATTAAGCGATGACCGTTGATCTGAGGATCAGATCAACGGCGGGGAAAGAATCAGAGGGATGGGCAATCGGGGGGAAAAAATAAAATACATGCGATTGAAAACTTTTCGATTTTGCGCGGGCCGTTGATCTGAGAATCAGATCAACGACGGAAACTGAATCGGGGAATGGCTGATCGGCGGAAATAACAAATGGACACGATGCAAGAGTTGCGATGTGATGGAAAGCTCCGATGAGATGGAGCGATGGCCGTTTGATCTGAGGGTCAGATCAAAGGCGGAGATCTGTTCTAAGAAGAACAAGCGGAAAACCCTTTAAAATATATGAAAACTTAATTTTTGAAATAACACAAAGTTTTTATGGATCGGGGGCGGAAAATATGTATAAAGCGACGAGGCGCCCAACTGTGGGGCCATTGGGTATATGAACTGTGATATGGCCGGGGCTTTAGTAAATCAAAGGCCAATCACAATCGGAATTGTGGGCCTGGACTCTCCGATTAACTCATTGTGAATTCTTCGATTGCGATTGCGCAATTGGTCTTTTTAATCAACCCATTAGATTATTTTCAACATGTGACTTAAAGTTTTAAGTTAAAACTTTGGGTTGGCAGGTTTTGGGTCTTTAGAAATAAAAATTGGGTTTGGGAATGAAATATTCACAAGGTTTAAGCGACGAGGGTGGGCCCAAGGTTATATGAAAATAATATGATCGGGAGTCGTAAACATTAAGGCTAATCGCAATCGGAGTCTTTGGAGTATGGCAAAGACTCGCACATTTGATTCTTTTCGATGAGATTAGCACTCGGGGTCCTTGGCATTTGGTTTTAACGCGTAGGAATGTGAGGGGAAGTGGTTCAGGCTTAGCCCAAGGGGCTTAGGTCCATAGTAAATAAACTTTGTTTTTCATGAATTTCATAGTTTTCAATGGAAATGGGGGTTCCGAAATAGTTAAAAAGTGAGTTTTTAACTATGGAAAAAGGGGGTTTTCATGAATGTAAGAAGAAAAATCATAAAAATAGAGGAATTTTTATGGAATAAAGGGATGCAAATGAAGGTTGGTTTTGAGTGGGGGACAAAAGGGAAAATGATGGTTTTTTCAGCAGTCTTTCTCCTGGAATTTAGCAGAATTTTCTGAGTATAAAATGGAAATAGAAATGAAGATTTTTGGACAGAGGTATGAGGCCTTCAAGGAGCCTTCAAGAGCCAACAATTTTTAGTGATAAACTTTGTTCCTTGGAGGCTCAAAAATTTTTAGCCACCTTTTGGGATAATCAAATATTATAGGTGGCTAACATACGACATACCTGTATGCACTATAACTTCTTCACGAGTGCATCCACTTTTCCATGTTTCATGCTTAAAGAAGGTTATAGGTGAAAATCTTCTAGTTCAAACAATATTTCCAGAACTTTATGAGGAAGGAAAAATCATATTGGAACCTGAAGCGGTCACGGAAATAAGAACTCGACAGCTACGGAATCGATCAATTTCAGAGTATCTCATCAAGTGGAAGAACTTACCCACTGAAGATTCTACATGGGAGGATGGGAATTTTATATAGAAGCACCCAGAGCTACTCAAGCGTTGAGGACAACACTTTTTTGAAGGAGAGGGGCATGTTAGGTCCCTATATTACTAGTATAGTCCCTTATTGTTGTTAGTGTAACCCCCTTATTGTTATTATTGTACCCTTGTAACCCACATATTGTTATTATTGTGCCCTTAAATTATTATTGTTAGGTCGGCTAGGATTACATTGTGGCCCACTAGGATTAAATTATGGCCCCATGGACTCCTATATAGAAAGGAGGTTTTGTAAATTGTATCATCCAAGAATTGTTCATTTATGTAATGTATTGGAGGTTGCCCCCTCGAAGTGGCTTATTTCTAAGGCATTCATATCTCTTTTCTTCTATTTGGGTAGGTTTCACAAAAAAATGATGCAGGGTCAGCATGCTAACCCCACTTATTTTAATTTTGGAGTCATGCTTCCTCCATTTTTACCCAAATGATGGGGTTTCTCTAATTCTCCATGAGTTTTTATTCGAACCCTTAATTCATAACCCACTTTATTATTGTATACATTATCCTTTAATACCCTTGCAGAAGCTTATTTTAAAAGTGGTTCTTTGGTTCAAGAACTCACACATACGCTTTTGCACTTGATGAATTAATCTTACCTATTACCTATTTTGCAATTCGTAGCAAATATTATATATTGCGCAACGCCCATTTATTATTCCACCGATCGCTGATTTCTATCGCATGCGATATGCGATCGCATCGCATAATTTACCGATTTCACGAATCTTCAAACATAAGATTTTGCATATTTAAAATATTAACTTATTTCACTTCGAATCTTCGCAACTTTACACTCATTGGCACTTCGCAACTTTACACTCATCGGCACTTCACAAATTTACCTTTCCACCATTAACTGTTATGTCATATCGATGGCGCTATGCGATATGCGCATGGTTGCTCCACTCGACATGTGGCTCTTCTTCACACATTCCCAATTTATCTTGTGATGAGATCTCTACCATTAATGTTTTCCTTGATCCTTGCTGTCTAATTTCTTCTTTTGAAAAACTTCTAAGAGTTTTCTCTAAATAAATTTCTTATGTTTGTCGACTGCCACCACTTTACAGCTCCGTCTCCTCCACGCTACTCCTCCTGAGCTTTCTCTTTTGATTCTCACTCAGATCTAGGGCCTTCACACTGTTGCACACTTATCAAACTATCTTCAATCCAGAATACCATGGCGTATTCATTCTTTGAATCTGGAATTCAGATTTGCTTCTCTTTCTCGGCCTGCACACAGGTTTATCTATACTTATCGCCCCCGTTAGCTTCATTTACAACCATTTAACTCTTAGACTGGAATCACACAGATTCTACCCAACCATTAAATCTTCTATCATACAGTAAGAATTATTCATTTATCATAATTCATGCAATCAGTAATTTATTACACAGAAATCAGATCTGCTCAATTACGAATCACTCAACTCGTAAGAGAGACAAAAATATAGTTGCAATGAACTCAATTTCTCATTAATCAAATAAATTGTAAAAATACAAATAAAACCTATTTACAGTCTGGCTTTGGCCTGATATGCCTTTACATGGCCGTTTTCTCTTCCTCTGTCTTTATGCTCGTAGGCTTACAATCAAATATCCTCTATTACTATATAAGAATCATATTTATTAATGCCTTCAAGGCTTACAAATATATACAAAAGGTTCTGCAACCAATTCTGGTTTAGATCCTCAATATTCTCAACTAAATCCTAAGAATCCTCTAAATCCACAAAATCATCAACTAACTCCTAATTCTAGGATTCACAATCCCTATGAAATATCAACTAGCTTAAATCTCTCATGTTCTTCTACATTTGAGAACATTTACAAATATGACTCACAATATTTAGTTAAATCCTATTCTAAATGTCTCACATAAAATCAATCAAATATTGAAAATTTACATTAATTAAATACTTAGGAAACCAACTCCCTTGAAAACACAAGACCCCCTAGATTCTACTAAATGTACAAATTTTTGGAACCATGATGCTAATGCATCAAAAGGAAAAAATAAAAAATGCCTTGCAAATTTAAATGCAACAATAGTGGATGAAAAGGTAGTTTTAGAGGGTGATTTAGTTTATATTAAATTATTTTAAATCACAATAATTGATCGTGATTATTTTCACAATTTAATAAAGATCAGGTGTAATGTTTTAACATTAGAATAGTTTGACGATTGAGATCAACCCTCGCCTGGATCAACGCCAGGGGATTCTTTTCGGGTCCCCCTGATCTCCCTCACACTTTATCCACGAGGGGGGTCTGAAATAGCAGGACCCACCATTCAACATGGTGCCACCATATGAGTTCACACCCCCTCCTTTCCGCTCATCTCACCCCCTCCTTGATCTGAATGGAAATATTTGTAATGCTATGCAAAGTATCCATTCTGATATAATAAAGTGTGCAAAGTGTTCTCCATGAATTGCAGGTTAAACAAAGTAGTTTTGGTTATGTATTTGAGTTTTCATTGTGATATTAGTTAGGTAATTTTATTTTTTAACATAGTACAATAGAAATACACAGCAAGTAAAATTCACCAGCACAATACACAACAATTTTTTGAGGCATTTCACCCCTCCTAGGCTACATCTGTCGGTCTAATACTCCCCAATGGCATGTCCTTGCTCTATTAATTTGATCAAAATGGTTGTACAAGTAAAAATATGCCTCAATAGGCAAAAAAAACTGTAAATTCAGCTTCAGAAGATAGAAAATAGCTAGAAATGGATTTTCATTCACACTAAATAGTGAAATAGAGCCCAATACACTGCCTTCTCCATGATGGCCTTGATGCCTTCTTCATCTTCCTCAAAGAAAAATCTACTCTAGATCACCTTTTTTTGACCTAAAACCTATTCTAAACTACTCGGAATGCTCCAGAAACCCCAAAATTCACTATTTTTTCACCTTGTTTGGTCGAATATTGAGAAAGTTATGGCAAAAACAAATTTTTTCCCAATGTCCCCCAAAATCCTCCTCCAAAACTGGAGGAACTCCAGTTAAACCGACCAAAAATGGCGGAAATGCCTGAAATGGCAGAACCACGCTCTAAATTAGTGGTGGCAATAAATTTTATGGTTTGATACACCGCGCTTTCACATGCAAAAATTCCGATAACCGATAGTTTGCTAGCAGATAAGTATTAGTCAGCACCCATGGTCACAGCGTGGAGGTCCTATGCATAAGGGCTAGCCCTGCAGGGCTTATCCCTTATATTCCACTGGTTCAACTATTTAAGGCCATGGTTCCGAGGGTTCGGTCACGTCACGACGAGGCTGCCCTGAGGGGCTGGTCCCCAACCTTCTCCGCCCAACAACATGTCGACCCGACTCTTCATTCACAGCCCGCCCGACTCATTCAACAGATGCCTGTAGCGTGCCGGTCGGGTCCCTTTGCCTGGGTTTTCAGGTTGAGGGTTCAAACCCCATGGCCTCCAAATTTTTGTGCCATTCAACCCTTTGGCCTGGGGCCATGTGGCAGCCTCTGGGCAGGCCACGTGGCGCCCTATGATTGGCCAATAAAACATATGAAAAATCAAAATTTAACATATATATATATATATATATATATTTTAATAAAATTTCAGAAGTCAAACTGAGTCAAACAGTCCTTTTGTGGAGTTTACTAGGCGATTTGAAACCTCAGTAACTTTCGCATACGACCTCGGTTTTGAGAACCATTCATGGCACTAGAATTGCAACGATAAGACCTTTTCGGTCGTTCAGATTACAACCATTTCTGAGCACTTCCATTTTTGAGCAATTTTCTTGACTTGGACATGATCTCCTTATCACACCTCCGCATTGGGAAGATTTTGGACCCCAAAAGCTTTCAATTACCTGTTCAAAAGATGAGGGTACATACCCCTCACCTTTTTCACCTCCATCCATTTTTCCTTACTCAGTTTGTTTCCTTTAACACCAATCCGAAGATAATCGACACTTCCCCTCTTCGAAGTGCGTGTCCTCCTGTCAAGGATAGCATCCTCTTTCATCTCATCCAAATATTCTGGAAAGAAATATTCTATGGATGGCAGCTGAATGTCACTCCCTTGATCAACAATTAAAGGAGGCTCATACAAACGTAAATTTTCCACATTCACAATGGAATACATTTGCATATATGAAGGCAAATCTAGTTGAAAAGCATTATTTCCAACTTTTTTAATAATCTTCAATGGACCATAACGAATAGGCTTCAGCTTTTTACCTTCTCCTTGCATTATTTCTTTGCTAATATGCAGCCATATCTCATCACCTTCTTGAAATTTATGATCATCTCTGTGTTTTGCATGCCTCTCCTTGTACTTGCCTTGACTTTTTTCAAGTTGTTCTTGAACTTGCTGATGTATGAGCTGAATTCTTTCAATTAACATGCGAGCTTTGTCAATGTCATTATGCCCATCAATGGCCACATCCTTATCAAGAATGAAATCTAAAGGTGACTTAGGCAAATACCCAAAACAAGCTTCAAAAGGTGAAGTATTTGTAGAAGAGTGCTTGGCTCGGTTGTAAGCATGTTGAATGTAATGCAAGTGTTCATCCCAAAGCTTGGGATGCTTGTTGCAATAAACTCTCAAAATATATACAATTGTTCCATTCACTACCTCTGTTTGGCCATTTGTTTGTGGATGGAAAGAAGTACTCTGCTTCAACTTGGTGTCCATCATCTTCCATAAATTGGACCAAAAATTCCCAACAAATCTGGAATCCACCACTAACAATAAACTCCTTGCCATCTTTGAATAGATGATACTTTTTCTCATGGTGATGGAAGATCACTTTCTTGTCATATAAGTAAGGACTTCCCAAAACAAGCGGAACTACATCCAATTCAACTGTGTCAATGAAATGTGCAGTAATTGCAAAGCGCAATATGCACTTCTTTGAAACCTGTAAGTTTGAATCCTTGAAAATCCAACCAAGTGGATATGGTCTTGGATGTGGAATGGTCTCAAGTTTTAGCTGATTGACTAATTCTTCTGAGATGAGATTCGCTTGTGACCCACTATCAAACAATGTGTCAATTTTTGTATGTTTTGAGATAACCCTCACATAAAACAATTCAATTCTTTCTTCCTCATTTGGAGCTTGTACATGACATTTTGAAGTACTAGTACTTGGCTTAGTTTCAGTTGCTTTACCCTTCATATTCTTCAAACCCATGGCTGTAATTTTGGTTTCATCACCTGAATCATCACCTAAGTCTTGTTGTATAGTTGTAGTAGCTACAGTTTTCTTCTTCTCTTTGTTTTTGTTAAACTGAGTTCTTTTTTCAGGATATAATTTCCAACAGTTTTTTCTTCATGGCCTTCTCTTGAACAGTGTTTAAAAATCACTTTCTCACCCTCCTTTTCAACAGATGCATTCTTTTTTCTTTTTACTTTTAAGGTTTATCTTTGTCTCTCCCCTTAAAAGGCTTGTTTCTACCCTCATCAAAAGTATGTTTGCCTCTCGCCTCTAAATGTGTGGCTTGGACACAAACCTCGTCTAGACTAGTAGGATTGAACATAAGGATAGTATGTCTAAGGTAGTTGTGCAAAGCACCTATATATTTCAGCAAAGTGTCTTGACTTTTTAAGTCTACCCCTAATAAGAGTGCTCTTCTCCTAAACTCTTGGGTGTAGTCTTGTACATTTTGTCCCTTAAGTTGTCTGAAATTTTTCCAATTCATGATAGCCTTTGGTAAATGAGCTAATGGATAAAATTGTTGCTTAATTGCAGTAATAAAATCATCCCATGATAAAGTGATCTTACCATGTTTTCTAATCTCCTCCTTGGTTTTTTCTTCCCACCAAACCAATGTTGCACCTTCCATTCTCAAAGAAGCTAGTTGAACCTTGGTGTCATCATCATGAAGTTTTTGTATCCTCAATTAAACATCCAACTGACTTATCCAATTGTCAAGTTTTTCTGCATTGACTTCACCATTAAACATATGCAACTCAAACTTAACATCAAGCTTTAAAAATGGACTTTTAACAGTGTTCTTGGACTTGTGAGATTGGTTCACTGAAGTTGAGGATGACGACGTAGAAGAAGAGGATGAAGATGGGGATGGTGGACCACCATTTCCTCCATGTCCTTTCTTTGACTTGTCTTCACTTTTCTTTCCTCCTGAAGATACCTCTCCTTCCTTGTGATGTTTAGACCCTTCTCCTACAAGCCTTTCATTCCTTTCTTGGTAGAGTATCCTCACCATCTCAGTCATGTCTAGGAATGCCTTTATGAATACCCGTTCTTCTTCTTTGGGATAAATGTCTTCAGGAACTTCTCCTTCTCTTGAAGACATTCTTATGGCTTCTTCTGCTTCTCTTGGAGGTGAAATCGAAGGTGGAGATAATGGCACTCTGGCCCTCCTTTGTTGATGATTAATTTGAGCTCTAACCAATTTTCATTCTCCTCTCTTGAGCTTAAGCCTAGTAAGCATCACAACCTTGAAAACAGTCAAATATATCTTTGCACAAGAACTAATGCAGAGTAAAAATCTATCTCTGATACCAACTTGATCTGAATGGAAATATTTGTAATGCTATTCAAAGTATGCATTCTGATATAATTTAGTGTGCAAAGTGTTCTCCATGAATTGCAGGTTAAACAAAGTAGTTTTGGTTATGTATTTGAGTTTTCAGTGTGAGGATTAGTTAAGTAATTTTACTGTTTAACATAGTACAACAGAAATACACAACAAGTAAAATTCACCAGCACAATACACAACAAATTGTTGAGGCAGTTCACCCCTCCTGGGCTACATCTGCCGTTCTAAGGCTCCCCAATGGCATGCCTTGCTCTATTAATTTATTCAAAATGGTTGTACAGGTAAAAATATGTCTCAATAGGCAAAATCAACTGTAAATTCAACTTCAGAAGATAGAAAATAGCTAGAAATGGCTTTTCATTTACACTAAACAGGTAAAGATAGCCCAATACACTGCCTTCTCCATGATGGCCCTGATGGTTTCTTCATCTTCCTCGAAGCAAAAGCTGCTGTAGATCACCTCTATTCGACCTGAAACCTGTTCCAAACTGCTCAGAATGTCCAAGAGACCTAAAATTGACTATTTTTGCACCTTGTTTGGTCAAAAAATGAAGAAGTTATGGCAAAAACAAATTTTTGCCCAGTGTCCCCCAAAATCCTCCTCCAAAACTGGAGGAACTCCAGTTTGTCCGACCAAAAATAGCAAAAAGGCCGAAATTGGTGGAGCGCGCCCAAACTTGGCGGTAACTTTTTGTGGTTACAATAAATGTTGGAGGTTCGCAGTCACATGCGGCTTTTTCGTCGGAACTGCCTGCTTAACCGCGCGGATAAGCCCTACTCAACCGTAACATTAAATATGTTGTGGTGCTGGCCACATGCACCAGATCCGCTGCCGTCGTCAACTAATTGTAGCCGCCAGGTGCTAGAGCCCTGGTCACGGGTGGTGATCACATGGAGTCGCTTAACAATTTCTGCCGTTTTAAAACTGTTCTGAGCCATGGTTCTTCGGTGCCGATCACGTGACGACAGGGTTGGCCCTGAGGGGCTACCCCCCCAACCTTTTCTCCGCCCAACCAACAAGCTGACTAACCATTCACGTGCACGACTCGTTCAAGAATTTGCAACAGGCGGGCCGATCGGGTCCCTCTGCCCAAGTTGTCGGGTCGGGGATTCAAACCCCATGAACCCAAATTTTACCAAGTCATTCAACCCTCGGCCTGGGGCCACATGGCAGCCTTCGGGCAAGCCACGTGGCATCCTTTGATAGGCCTTCAACAACATAATAAAAAATTTAACTTGCTTTATATATTTTTTTTAAAGAATGGCATAGTCAAAGTAAGTCAAAGTCCTGTTTTTGGAGTTCACTCAACGATTTCAAACCTCAGTAACTTTTGCATACGACCTCGGTTTTGAGAACCGTTCGTGGCGCCAGAATCGCAACAACGTGACCTTTCCGGTCGTTCAAATTGCAACCATTTCTGAGCACTTTCATTTTTGAGCAAATTTCTTAACTTGGACATGATCTCGTGATCACACCTCCCCATTGGGAAGATTTTGGACCCCAAAAGCCTTCAATTACCTGTTCAGAAGATGAAGGTACAAACCCCTCACCTTTTCCACCTCCATCCATTTTGCCTTACTTGGTTTGCTGCCTTTAAGACCAATCTGAAGATAATCGACACTTCCCTTCTTAGAAGTGCGTGTCCTCCTGTCAAGGATAGTATCCTCTTTAAGCTCATCCAGATATTCTGGCAATAAATCTTCCATGGATGGCAGCTGAATGTCACTCCCTTGATCAACAATCAAAGGAGGCTCATACAAACGTAAATTTTCCACATTCACAACGGAATACATTTGCATATATGAAGGAAAATCTAGTTGAAAAACATTATTTCCAACTTGTTTAATAATTTTGAATGGACCATAACGAATAGGCTTCAGCTTTTTACCTTCTCCTTGCATTCTTTCTTTGCTAATATGCAACCATACCTCATCACCTTCTTGAAATTTATGATCAACTCTGTGTTTGTCATGCCTCTCCTTGTACTTGCCTTGACTCTTTTCAAGCTATTCTTGAACTTGCTGATGTATGAGCTGAATTCTTTCAATGAACATGCGAGCTTTGTCAATGTCACTATGCCCATTAATGGCCACATCCTTCTCAAGAATGAAATCTAAAGGTGACTTAGGTAAATACCCAAAACAAGCTTCAAAAGGTGAAGTATTTGTAGAAGAGTGCTTGGCCCGGTTGTAAGCATGCTGAATGTAATGCAAGTGCTCATCCCAAAGCTTGGGATGCTTGCTGCAATAACCTCTCAAAATATGTACAATGGTTCTGTTCACTACCTCTACTTGGCCATCTTTTTGTGGATGGAAAGCAATACTCTTCTTCAACTTGGTGTCCATCATCTTCCATAGATTGGACCAAAAATTCCCAACAAATCTAGAATCCCTGTCACTAACAATAGAAGTAGGCAAGCCATAATGAACCCATACATGTTGAAAATATAAATCAGCAGTTTGTTCAACAGTTATAGATTTCTTACATGGCATAAGAATACACATCTTGTTGAATCTATCAACTACTACATAAAGATAATCATGTTGCTTTCTAGATAATGGTAGACCTCCAACAAAATCCATAGAAACACTTTCCCATGGTCTAGAAGGTACCGACAATGGCATATATAAACCAAGCTTCCTATTGCTAGGCTTGCTTGTAGCACATAATGAACAACCTCTAATGAAACGTGAAACACTATCTACCATGCGAGGCCAATAACAATACCTCTGTAAATGTGCCACCGTTTTGCTTACCCCGAAATGTCCAGCAATAAGAGAAGAATTAGCTTCTCTCATGACAATTAGTCTCTCTCCCTGTGGTATGCATAACTTGCCCATATTAAACAAGAAATTATCATGCAAGTGATAATGATTCTCCATGATAGACATGCGGTACATGCCTATGTCTGGAAGAGCACAATCTTGTTGCAACTGTATTTCATGTTGAATCTCCCTTTTAGGAGGCAAACTTGTCGGCTCCTGAAACATCTCATGATGTGCATCAACTACATCATATAAATCTGATTTTAACTTGGGATCACAATTTTCAAATGACTTATAATTCACATCAACCTTAGGCTTAACTATAAGAAGTACAAAACTCTTACTAGAATTCACTAGCCTTTTTACCTGTCCAGCATTTACCATCGCTATATTTGTATTCTTGCGATGTGCTCTGACAATAAACTCCTTGCCATCTTTGAATAGATGATAATTTTTCTCATGGCAATGGAAGATATCTTTCCTGTCATATAAGTAAGGACTTCCCAAAACAATTCCTGATATATCAAGTGGAACTACATCAAGTTCAACTGTGTCAATGAAATGCGCAGTAATTGCAAAGTGCAATATGCACTTCTTTGAAACCTGTAAGTTTGCATCCTTGCAAATCCAACCAAGTGGATATGGCTTTGGATGTGGAATGGTCTCAAGTTTTAGTTGTTTGACTAAGTCTTCTGAGATAAGATTCGCTTGTGACCCACTGTCAAACAATGTGTCAATTTTTGTATGTTTTGAGATAACTCTCACATGGAACAGTTCAATTCTTTCTTCTTCATTTGGAGCTTGTACATGACAGTTTGAAGCACTAGTGCTTGGTTTAGTTTTAGTTTCTTTTCCCTTCATATTCTTCAAACCCATGGCTCTAATTTTAGTTTCATCACCTGAATCATCACCTATGTCTTGTTGGGTAGTTGTAGTAGCTGCAATTTTCTTCTTCTCTTTGTTTTTGTTAAACTGAGTTCTTTTTTCAGGATGAAGTTTCCAATAGTTTTTCTCTTCCTGGCCTTCTCTTGAACAGTGTTTACATATCACTTTCTCACCCTCTTTTTTGACAGATGAATTATTTTTTCCTTTTCCTTTTGAGGTTTTATCTTTGTTTTTCCCCTTAAAAGGCTTGTCTCTACCCTCATCAAAAGTATGCTTCCCTCTAGCCTCTAAATGCGTGGCTTGGACACAAACCTCATCTAGACTAGTAGGATTGAACATAAGGATAGTATTTCTAAGGTAGCTATGTAAATCACCTATATATTTCAGCAAATTTTCTTGACTTTGTAAGTCTACCCCTAATAAGAGTGCTCTTCTCCTAAACTCTTGGGTGTAGTCTTGTACATTTTGTCTCTTAAGTTGTCTGAAATTTTGCCAATTCATGATAGCCTTTTGTAAATTAGCCAATGGATAAAATTGTTGCTTAATTAAAGTAATAAAATCACCCCATGATAAAGTGATCTTACCATTTTTTCTAATCTCCTCCTTGGTTTTGGCTTCCCACCAAACTAATGCTGCACCATCCATTCTCAAAGAGGCTAACTGAATCTTGGTGTCGTCATCATGAAGGTTCTGTATCCTCAAGTAAACTTCCAACTGTCTTATCCAATTGTCAATTTTTTCTGCTTGACTTCACCATTAAACATAGGCAACTCAAACTTAACATCAAGCTTTAAAAATGAACTTTTACCAGTGTTCTTGGACTTGTGAGACTGATTCACTGAAGTTGAGGATGACGATGTACAGGAAGAGGATGAAGATGGGGATGGTGGATCACCATTTCCTCCATGTCCTTTCTTTGAATTGTCTTCACTTTTCTTTCCTCCTGAAGATCCCTCTCCTTCCTTGTGAAGTTTAGACCCTTCTCCTACAAGCCTTTCATTCCTTTCTTGGTAGAGTATCCTCACCATCTCAGTCATGTCTAGGAATGCCTTTCTGAACACCCGTTCTTCTTCTTTGGGATCAATTTCTTCAGGAACTTCTCCTTCTCTTGAAGACATGCTTTATGGCTTCTTCTACTTCTCTTGGAGGTGAAATCGAAGGTGGAGATAATGTCATTATGGCCCTCCTTGGTTGAGGATTACTTTGAGCTCTAACCAATTGTCCTTCTCCTCTCTTGAGCTTAAGCCTAGTAAGCATCAAAACCTTGCGAACAGTCAAATATATCTTTGCACAAGAACAAATTCAGAGTAAAAATCTAGCTTTGATACCAACTTGATCTTAATGGAAATATTTATAATGCTATGTAAAGTATCCATTCTGATATAATAAAGTGTGAAAAGTTTTCTCCATGAATTGTACGTTAAACAAAGTAGTTTTGGTTATGTATTTGAGTTTTTAGTGTGAGGATTATTTAAGTAATTTTACTGTTTAACATATTACAACGTAAATACACATCAAGTAAAATTCACCAACACAATACACAGAAAATTGTTGAGGCAGTTCACCCCTCCTGGGCTACAACTGTCTGTCCAAGGCTCCCCAATGGCATGTCCTTGCTCTATTAATTTGCTCAAAATGGTTGTACAGGTAAAAATATGCCTCAATATGCAAAAAAAATTGTAAATTCAGCTTCAGAAGATAGAAAATAGCTAGAAATGGCTTTTCATTCACACTAAACAGTGAAATAGAGCCCAATACACTGCCTTCTCCATGATTTCCCTGATGGCTTCTTCATCTTCCTTGAAGAAAAATCTGTTGTAGATCACCTCTGTTCGACTTGAAACCTATTCCAAACTGCTCAGAATGCTCCAGAAACCCCAAAATTGACTATTTTTTCACCTTGTTTGGTCGAATTTTGAGAAAGTTGCGGCAAAAACAAATTTTTGCCCAGTGTCCCCCAAAATCCTCCTCCAAAACTGGAGGAACTCCAGTTAACCTAACCAAAAATGGCGTAAATTCCTGAAATGGTGGAACCGTGCTCTAAATTAGCAGTCGCAATAAATTTTATGGTTTGATACACCGCGCGTTCACATGCGAAAATTCCGGTAACCGACAATTTGTTGGCAGATAAGTATTAGTCTGCACCCATGGTCACAGCGTGGAGGTCCTATGCATAAGGGATAGCCCTGCAGGGCTTATCCCTTTTATTCCGCCGATTCAAATTTTTAAGGCCACGGTTCTGAGGGTTCGGTCATGTCGCAATGGGGCTGGCCCTGAGGGGTTGGTCCCCAACCTTCTCCGCCCAACAACACGCCAACCCGACTCTTCATTCATAGCTCACCTGACTCATTCAACAGATGCTTGTAGCATGCTGGTCTAGTCCCTCTGCCCGGGTTGTTGGGTCGGGGATTCAAACGCCATGACCTCCATATTGTTGTGCCATTCAACCCTTTGGCCTAGGGCCACGTGGCACCCTATGATTGGCCAATAAAACATATGAAAAATAAAAATTTAACATACATACATACATATATATATTATAAAATTTTAGAAGTCAAACTGAGTCAAATAGTGCTTTTGTGAAGTTTACTAGGTGATTTCAAACCTCAGTAACTTTCGCATATGACCTCGGTTTTGAGAACCATTCATGGTGCTAGAATCGCAGCGATGAGACCTTTTCAGTCATTCAGATTGCAACCATTTCTGAGCACTTCCATTTTTGAGAAATTTTATTAACTTGGACATGATCTCCTGATCACTCCTCCGAAAATTCATCCCTCTGTTGATTGCACACGTCCTCTACTCCCGCATAAATCATCATCCACCACGACGAATTATCTCAACCCACCATCACCTCCCACCATGGTCCATCCTCCTCCACTCACCATCTGCTACATCATCACTGCGGACCCCACTTCCCTTCCGTTAAACTATTTTCTGATACCCATTTCACTCCCAATAAAATTTTTCCACATGGAATTCCCTTGACCATGATATCCAATTGTTGCACCCATTAATTGATTCCCTCTCCCGTGACAACAGACCCTCTCCTGGTTAAATAGTAATTACCAAACTTCTGTATTAATCACTGTAAAACTGTAAAATTCCCTTCTTTGTTGTTTTAAACAATCAAGCAAAATTCATAATGCTCCACGTTGTACCAACATCCAGTAAGTTTCCCATCAACAGTGATCAGACCACCATCAGTGACCCCACTTCAACATTTGATTGTTAGCTACCCCTTCCAGGTAATCTAACATCCTCATCCTTCTATTTTTCACAATTATACCTAAATGAAATACCCCCAAGAATAAGGCCAAGAAATCTGAAGAAAATCCTATGTTGGCCCCTTCCATTGACCTTGATCACCTACTTTTAGTTGATCTGCAATAAAATATTACTGAAACCATATGTGAATTCTACATGTTCGAACTTTACAGTTGGTTGAAGAGGAATTTTTTAGACCTTAGTGATGAATTGGGCCTATGGGAATCCTCCTTGCCCCAATTTATGTTCCCATAGGCCCGTTATTTTCCTGAACTAATATTATGGTGCCAAATAAGATATGTACCCATCCAAGGAGCAATTGTTAGACAGAATGGTGAAGTTATTTTCACCATAAATGCTGAAGCCATCTCAAAAATGATGAAATTTCAAAACCCTGACTCACTCAAGCCATTATCAATAGATTCTCTTACAGAACTATACAAAAATTTAACCTTTCCACAGAGAATCAAGATCTTCAAAAAATTTCTCCCCGAGGATGTTCAATTTCCCAAGAAAAACCCCTCATACTCATCCTCCATGTTCCCTAAGTTAACAAAGTAGATAATCATAATAATCTCACACATACCTGGCTACCCCTCTGATCAATGGGCTGATGAGGCCATTGTTGGTTTCTTATCAATTTTAACCACTGGTGAAAAGCCTACAATTTTCAATTACAATGAATTCATTTCAGAGGCCATACATGACCAGTTTCTAAAGTTTCCTACAGATGGAGCTTTCAAATACACCTTTATATTAGTTTATTTGTTTATTTATCATCAGGAAGACATGTTTCCATTTATTTTGCAAATATTAGATGAGTAGGGTAATTCACAATCGGTCGTCCATTGGACCTCCTTGGTGAGGAAAAACTCCATTGAGTTTACATTCGCATACTATGTTGATAAGATTCTTTACACTATTATTTGTCTGCTGAATAGTGATGTGGAACCTAGAATAGGATCAAATATTCAAGGAGTGTTGCATTTTAGTCACCAAGTCAAGACAGATGATTGGTATTTATACCAAAAATATACTAAGACAAGAGTATATGGGTGTGAATTGCCACCCTACAAGCTTCCAAAATTTGTTCCCATGAGACTTTTCTCATTAGAATAAATAAGAAAAATGATACATATGGATGACTTACATTTTGTTGCAGCTAAAAAGAAGGCACAATTCAATATCAAAGCACATATTGAGCCATTTGTTTGCAATACCATAACAATTGGTAAAGAGGCAGATTTTATTTTGAAGAAAATGAATTTCAAATTTAGTTTCACTTGGTCTTATGACCCTTTTGGCCTAATTTCAAAGTTGAGAGTGGAGCAAAATACCACTCCTTACACGCAACTCCTAGGCTAGAGATAAAATAATTTATGAACCAGATTCAGTGGAAGGAGAACACACTACAGGAAGCCGAAGAATAAATTATATCCACAGCCACCTCTCAGACTCCTACACCTCAAGAAAAACAGGAGAAAGGATAAGGAAAAAAGAGTTTTCTCTAGAGACAGAAATTGGAGCCAAGTAGTTCCTAATATATAAGAAGAAACAGAAGACTAACTCTAGACCAGTTTTTCAGCAAATAAGTAAAGAGCATGAAACAATAGTTATTGTAGGTCCTCACGTGTCTAAAAGGGAGGATGAAATTTTCATAGGATATCCCTCATCATCAACATCCAAATATCCTCCAGATACAGCTCAAACAACATAATTGGCTCAGGAAACAGTTGAGCCTAGCATTTTTTCCAAATACTAGGAAATTAAACAGATGAATGAAATGCTAAAATTAAACTCATACACCCAAATCTAGAAGAAAACAACTACCTCACAAAACATGCTTCTGTCAGCCTTTGATACAAAAGAAAGGGAAAATGCAGATCGCATTTCTTGAAGCATAGGTTCCAGTGCCAAAGACACCAGCAGACTACAAAGAATCTACATTTTCCTTTGATGCACAACAAATTCATCCAATTGACCAAATGGATATGCATAAGAAAACTAGTGAGATGATGTATTCGACTTTAACTAATGCTGCCATGTCAGCCTAAAAATTGCAGGTACCATTCAACAACATACAAACAAAGTTAAATTTGGAAATAATTTCATCCTTAACCACGGATAACAAGATCGAATCACTGGAAGACTTGGTGGTCAAGCTGGGATACAATCCTAGTGATGTAAAGGCAGTAGAGGAGATTGTGAAAAGGAAAAATGTTAACATATCAGCATTGAGGAAGCAACTCAATCTACCCACTACAGAAGATACACATGCCAAGGAATTCGGAGAAATGGAAAAGCACAAAGAAGACATGTTCAAGATAATAATTGAACAAAACAATCAGATTAGAGACATGGAAGTGGAGATGGAGAAACTGATCAAAGAAAAGGAGCAGTCATCACAGTTGACCATAGTTCCACTCACATCAGTCCCCATTTTAGTTGCAAAAACCCCAAGGGCATCTACATCAACGTCATCACTAGCACATACTATATATCATTCAAGTGAGTTAGTTAAAGCCATGGACAATCTTTCCATTCAAGGGACATAAATTTCTAAATTAAAGGCCCAACTTAAAACATTGCAAGAAAATAAATTAAGGATTGATATTTCTTATGTTACAAAACTGCAGAAAACTCACAAGCTCAGTCAGAGAGTTGAACAATTAGAAAGTGAATCAGAAATGGTAGTAACTTTGGCACAAGCAACATAAATTATATGGATAGAGGAAAATGAAGCCATCAATACAGATTATTTTTTAACATCGATAATTAATACACAGATCTAAAGATGAGATGAAAGATATTAAATCAAATTTGTGACAAAAACCTAGTGAAGCAACAACAATTATAAAAATCTTCAATTCCAAAACCAGAGAAGAACTAGAAGAACTTGGAATTCAAGACTGGACAGAAACCATACTGGAGGTGAATAGAGTGCATACTAAAAGGAACCTTATGTTGAAACTAGAGAATAAATGCAACAATCTAGAATCTATAATTCAAACATTCCATAATAAATTTCATATGATAAACATAAAAGGACTACCAGGATAGATTGTGATGGGAGACAAACTAATTAACTTGAATGACTATCAGGAGAAATTGTGTACTATTGCCCAAGGTAAATCAAGATTTTTAGGTATAAAAGGAAACATCACAATGAAGGAATTCATGGAGGCCATATTACGTATTCATCTATTAAGAGGTCAAGCACTTTTTTATCATCAAGCCTACCTTCAAGAAGTACACGGGTGTAGATGAGTCATATAAAAAGTTAATAAAATTTTCTATCCCCAGTGAAGACCGATGGGAGAATTTATGTGAGTTACTTGGGTAAAATAGTTCCATATCCTACAGCAAAGAAACAACGTAGCCTTTTTTGAGGTCCAATCATCAACAATCATCCTCAAGAATAGATCCAGCAGTCACATCAGTTTCATATTTCCTATTATCTTCCTCTATTTTTGAAAACAATTTTTGATATTTTGTAAAAAATCTCGATATTTTCACTCAAGATATTTTTTTATTAAGTTTTGTATAAATACTTCCAAATTCAAAGTATTAGTGTTGGGATTTGTATGAAGAAATCTATTGTTGACTGTAAAGTTGTTCATTGATCTCAAGTGGAAAATTTTCAGAAATACAGAAAGCTTTTCAGGATTCCTATGTTAGATTTTTTGGTGATGTTATTCTTTATTTTTTAATGTGTTTCCTTCTCTATTAATTCACATGTTATTTAATCTATTTTATTCTAATAAAAATAATAATTTGAATTTGTTCAAATACACTCAATTCTAGCTTATGAATAAAATCAATGTTTTCCACTGAAGTTAAACAATAGAATTATTAACCACTCTAGGTTTAATGGATTCTTAATATTTCCTTTTTTACCATTTCACAAAGCATTTTGGATCTAATAAGTCTGCCTACCCTTCCTTGTTAATTTTTCTGTCATTGTTGCAATTAATCAACTGAAATTTTAATTGAATCCATTTCCCAATGGCTTTCCCATGTTGTTCCAACGAAAACAATTCAAAAATAAAACTATGAACTTCAAATCTAGCCTAAAATTCTAAAAACAATAAAGTTAAATATGACAGAGAGATCCCTCTCTAAAGCTGGTGGGGCTAGATCCCAACTTTCGAAGTGTTTATGCGATTACCTCTAGAATTTATTTCACAACCTTAGGAAATTACGAAGTGATAACATTCTGGCGACCATACTTGGGACTCGAACAAGTTCACTTAAAATCATTTTTCCCTGGTGAAATGTTCATTCCAATGCTTAAAGATATTTCTAGGTTTGTCAATAAGAAATAGATTTGATTTAATGTTGTTTCCTACTCAATATCTGTATATATTAGACATATGTAAATAAATTGTAGTATATCTCGCTTCTAAAATAATATACACTAGATAAAACCCAGATCCAGATCCTCCAGAAGTTGTAGATAATCCCAAAAGAATAATTCAGAAGAAAATTGCAACTAAGAGTGAATCAAGTGAAAGTCTTCTTCCAAGAGTTAACTCACTTCCTGAATTTTTTTTTACCTTAGAAGACACAGAATTTGATTTGGCATTTGAAAACACACTTTTTAGAAGTAAATATGATAGCTTTGTACCTAAAACTATTGTTGATAAGGACATGTTACCACCTCATAAGTCAGATCATACTGAGCATAAATATCAGGGCGATAAATCTCCCAAATCATCAAATCTTTATTCTACTGCATCCTCTCCTATTCCTCAACCAAGTTCATCTATTGGTTTTTTTCCTCCATTAATCCATCCCAGAAGTTCTACTCTCATTTCAATCAGTTATATACCCATTTCATCTACCATTAATATAACTTCCACTACAACAAATCAAACTGATATAAATCCCCATTTCATACCAACTATACCCACACCTCCTACTACTACATCTTCCTCTGATCCTCATATTCCCGTTATGTCTGCTCGTTATGCTCCCCTAATTTTACCTGGGCAACTTAATCCCATTCCACAAGGTTATCAAACTCAGATACCTCAGTTTGATATAAATGGACCAATTACTACTCAACAACACATAGATCAAATGAATGATTACTTTGAATTATAAGAATTTTATGAATATGATGTTAGGATGAGGTTATTTTCCCAAAGTCTCACTAGAGAAGTTAAAAAATGGCTTAAATCATTAAGATTTTCATCCATCCCAGATCTAGCTCAATTTCATGAAACTTTTCTTAGAAGGTGGGAATTCATTAAAAACCCTCTCGAGATCTTAGTTGAATATGAGAGTATCAAGAGAACTCTAGGAGAATCCATCCAAGATTATTGTACTAGGTTCAGCAGTGTTTATAATTCTATTCCAACTACAATAAAACCACCTCTTGGATTAGATTTTCTAAAGTTTACAAATGGTTTTGACCCTAATATGGCTTACCAACTTAGGGAAATAAACCTTTCCACCTTATAATAAATGCAGAGGAATGCAGTTAGTGTAGAAGAAAACCTATTAGCAAAGAGATCTAGGTTAAAAAATGAAAGAAAAGTCCAAATTAAAGAAGAACCAACTTCTTCTTCTTCAGAGGTTAATTTGGATACCTTAGTAAAAAATATGGAGAGAATGAAGGATAGGATGAGCATAGTTGACATAACTCCTCCAAGATAAAATCAAGAAGCTCCTCTTATTAGGAATCCTAATTTCAAAAGAAATCCCCCACAAATCAAACAAAGAGAAGAGAGAGGCCATGTTGATCAACAACAAATTAGGCCTCAATTTCAGGAAAACTATGCAAATGAGGAAATTGAGTTAACACAGGAAAATGAAGACAAACAAATAAATCTTTTTGGAATAAATGAGATAGATCAAATATTCTTGAGTAAAGAAGAAGAAGATCAATTTTTGTTATCTCAACCAGAACAAGACCCTTTATAATCTGAAGAATACAAACAAGAATATCAAAATGGTATGATGGAGTTACACAAGAAATACAATTTAAGGAGAAATAAAGGAGCTGAAAATCCTCCTAAAAAAACTCAAAAAGACACGCCCTCAACCAGTCAAACAAAAATAGACCCTAAAAAATAAATCTCTAAAAAACTAGATACTCCTTCAACTAGTCGAGAAAAAGTTGATCCTCAAGAGGAAACACCCAAGAAACCAGATGTAAATGTCAAAGAGGTTGAAAAATCACAAACATCCTTTAGTATTGAAACTTAATTGGCTAAAGTGGAAATTCCTATTCCTCTTACCGAATTGGTAACTAGATATATTTATAAGACTTAAGTCATGAAAGTCTTGAAGATAGAAGAAAGGAATGACACAGTTAATTTAAAAGATGACCGACCCGAATTATTGTTTGGACCTGAGGTCGAAGGAAAATCCCAAGATATAAGTATTCCACATTTTTACATTATCTTGAACATTCATGACAAAATATTACACAACACTATGCTTGATTCTGGTGCTTCTCATAAATTAATACCCAGGGCTATTATGGAAAAAATAGGACTAGACATCACAAGGCCTTATAAAGTTTTATATTATTTTGATTCTAGCAAAGTGAGATGTCTAGGGCTGATTAAAGATCTGCGTGTCACTTTAGCTCAAATACCATCCAAGAGTCTAGTCATGGACATTGTAGTAGCAGACATACCACCCAAGTATGGGATGCGACTGTCAAGATCATGGGGTGCAAAGTTGCAGGTTACTTTGCAAATGGATATGACCTATGCCACCATTCCTGTCTTTGGCTATCAAAGAAGGTTATGCAGAGAAAATTTGATGAAATACATGGTTAGTAGCCAAGATAAACCAAACTACCCCTTGTATTATGTGCACTCTGACTTAGATTCCTTCATTATGTACAATGAAAACTAGTTGAAGAGGAATTTTCACAAGTAGTGATTGAAGCCATCAAAATGGACCAAATAACTAAAACTAAAAAGCAAGAAGTATAGGAAGAAGCTCTGTGGAATATGGATTTTGACAGATCTGTATGTAAATATGGCGCAGGAGCTTGTGTTTTTTCATGAACTCATCAACCAATTTTTCCAAAGTACATGGTTATAAACTAAATTTTTAGTGTACCAATAACATAGCAGAATATGAAGCTTTGATCTTAGGGCTACATATTTTAAAGAGATTAGAAGCTAAAATGATTTATGTGCATGGGGATTCTAAGCTCATTATCAAATAGATCAAGGGTGAATATGCAACTAAAAACCCTAGATTTAGAGCCTATAAGAATGCAATTTTAGACTTTCTGCAACGTTTAACTGAATATTATTTGTCTGTTATCCCTAGGACCCAGAATATTTTAGCTGATTCTTTGGATGTTTTAGCTAGTACTTGTAAAATTCCTTTTCACCCCAATATAAAATATGTGGTGGAAGTCAAACAAAGGCCAGTTGCCTCAAACAATGTTAGATATTGGCAAGTTTTTGGAAATGACGGGAAAATTGATTTTTTTTTTTAAGATGGAAGATGAATTTGATTTTGTAAATAGACATAGATAATGATAGTGATAATTATGTAAATAGAAACAAAACACAAATAGAACTAAATGAAACTGAGGATAACCAGGAAGAGCTAGAAATTTTACAATTGAAAGACAATGTGTTTCCAAGAGGATTGGTACCATTGGAAGAGCTTTTTGATTTCAATGATGTGGCCAAAAAAATGAAAATTGAACCTGTGGGTGATAATGTATAAGACTATAACATTGGAATGCAAGAAAGTCCCAAAATTGTAAAATTTTCTAAATCCTTGCCTCCTAAAAAAAGAAAAAAATACATTGAACTTATTAAGGAATTATCTGATGTGTTTGCATGGAGTTATGAGGACTTAAAATCTTATGATACTTCTATCATTAAGCACACCATCCCCATCAAAGAAGACTAAATTCCCTTCAATAAAAAATTAAGAAGAGTAAATCTAGTATTGTTGCCTTTAATTTAGAAAGAAGTGAAAAAACTATATGATGCCAAAATCATAGTACCATTGACGTTATCAAAATGGGTTTCCAACCTAGTACCAATGAGAAATAAAATGGGTGAGATTAGACTTTGTGTAGACTTTAGAAATTTGAACAAAGTATCACTAAAGGAAAAATATCCACTGCCTAAAATGGATCACATATTACAAAAGGTAGTTGGTTCTAGTAGAATCTCATTGTTAGATGGATTTTCAGGTTACAACCAGGTTCTGTTCATCTTGATGACCAACACAAAACAACATTTACTACACCATTGGGGCCCTTTTATGTACGTAAAAATTTCTTTTGGTCTTATGAATTCTAGGGAAACATTCCAAAGATCAATGGACATAGCCTTCGTGATGAAATTGATATGTTCATTGTAATCTACCTAGATGATATTATTGTATTATAAAAAACAGATGAAGAACACTTGCAACATTTGAGAAAAGTTTTTGAAAAATGAAAGAAATTTGGTATCTCTTTGAAACCTAGGAAAAATATTTTTGGTTTAGAAGAAGGAAAAATTTTAGGTCATATCATTTCCAAAGAAGGCATTAGAATTGATCCCAGCAGAGTTCAATCCATACTCAAAATTGATCCTCCTTTGAAATAAGAAAGAAGTTCAATCCTTCATTGGTAGAATAAAATTTCTTAGGATATTTATCCCTAACTTGGCTGAAATATTAAGATCAATTACAAACATGTTGAAAAAGAAAGATTGAGATTTAGTGGAATACTGAAGCCAAGAAATCTTTTAGTGAAGTCAAATTAGCTTTAACCACTACTCCTGTTTTGATAAGCCCTGACTTTACTAAGGATTTTATGGTTTTCTCTTTTGATTTTGATCATACTATTGCAATTGTTTTATTGCAAAAAAAAAGTGAATACCAAGAACAACCGATAACCTTCTTCATCAGAGCTTTGAGAAATTAATCACTAAAGTAAAACATCATGGAGAAGCAAGCATTTTCTTTGGTTAAAGAATTGAAATAATTTAGGGTTTACATCTTACATTCTCATATCATTGAATTTGTTCCAAATGTTGTGGTAATGGATATTATCACACAAGCTTTACCAGATGGTAGGAGAGGGAAATGGATTGTTGTAATCCTTGAGTATGGCATTGAAATAAAGCCAACCAAAATTGTTAAGGGTCAAGGATTGGCCAAACTAATGGTTGAGTCTAACTTTCATGCCCTTGATATCAATTTTATTGTTTCACTTGATGAACATGAAGATATGGCAACTCCAAAAGTATCAGAAGCCTTTTCTACCTCACCATGGTATGTAGACATCATTTTTTTACTATAGAATTTACAATCTCCTCCTGGTTTAACAAAGCTAAAGCTAGATTTCTCAAATTGAAAGCCATGAAATTCTGAATTTTAGATCATGGTTTATAATGGAAAGATGCTAGAGGTATCTTTATAAACTATTTTTTGAAATATGAAAGAGATAAATTCATACAGGAATTCCATGAAGGACACTGTGGAGGACACTTATATTGGAAAAATACAACCAATAAAATTTTAAGAGTTGGTTTTTATTGGCCCACTTTATTTGTAGATGTGCATAAGCGAGTTACCTCTTGCCACAACTGTCAAAAATTTTAAGGCAAGAGAAATATTTTACCCTTACCATTAAATCATATTTCAGTTGAGGTCCCTTTCCAACAATGGGGCCTAGATTTCATAGGTGAAATTAATCCAACCTCCTTAGGCCAACATAAGTGGATATTGATAGCCACTGATTACTTTAAAAAATGGATTGAAGCCATCCCATCTAGACAAGCCACAAATATAGTCATCATCCAATTTCTAGAGGGAAACATTTTGTCCAGATTTGGGTGTCCCCTCAAACTTATCATTGAAAATTGTCACAACCTTTAAATAAAAGAGAATGATAAAGTTCTGTGATAAAAATCATATCAAAGTAGGACACTCCACTGCCTACTATCCAAAAGTAAATGGATTAACCGAGTCTTCAAACAAAAGTTTAGTCAACATTATCAATAATTTGTTGTATAAAAATAAACAATCTTGGCATAAAAATTTGATTAATGCCCTGTGGGTTGACATAATTACTACCAAAGGATCTATTGGAATGTCTCCATTTCAAATAGTATATGGGGTGGATGCAAATTTTTCTACTTCATTAGGAATCCTTGTACTAAAATTTTTGCAGGAAGCACAAGTGGAAACAAATGATTTACAGAGAACAATCAACCAGAACAGCCAATTGCAACAATCCAAAGAAGAATCCTACAATAAGACTCATCTATTTCAAGAAATGTCAAAAAGATTTATGATAGAAGGACAAAATCTGATGATTTCCAAATGGAAGATTTGGTGCTGAAATGGGATTCAAGGAATGAATATAAGGGAAATCATGGAAAGTTTGACAACTTTTGGAAAGGGAAATACAAAATTGAAGCTATGAGAAGCAATAATGCATTTTTCTTGAAGGAATTAAATGAAGGAGCACTGCCTGGTGGACCTGTGAATGGAAAATTTCTTAAACATTACTTTCTTCCATAATACATGAGTTTCAATTTAGAATCATTGTACATATATCATTTTACTTTTTATTACAAGAGCGAGGGCAAATTTCATCACAAGTTGAAGCCCAGAGAGAAGGCCCTAAGCTTTTGATGATGGGTTGCCCACATATATTAGTGACAAAATATGGATCATATTCAGTTACAGAAGATAAAGATAGTATGCCCAATGGATTTAGGCTATTGATCTACAACGTTCTTGGCACCTCACAAGGAGAGTGTCATCCCCATTGGATCCATTGTTAGAGTCCTATATTTTATAGGATGAACTGATTGTAGCTATAATTTTGTATATGAGATGTTGTAAGTAACTTTCAATTCTAAAAATTTATTTTCAAAACGAAAAATGAAAAGAAAATAAAATAATACACAAAAGGGGATAAAAATAGATATGTGAAAGAACAAAGAACAAAAAATAAAACATCAGAATAGAAAAAGAATAAAATACCCCATGAAAAAGAAAGTTTATAGGAGTGATAAGGCCCAAATTCCACTCAAGAAATAAAAAATTGCATTAGTTAATACTTAGAAATTGTTGAATAAATGTGCTGCTAGTTAAAATGCCACATTGTAGTAGGAGAAGTAGAATATCTATTTCAATCACACAATTTAAGCGTGATTAGGGTGAAATAGAATAGTTTAGGCTAGTGAATAAATCAATCACACAGTTTAAGTGTGATTGAATTAGGCTAGTTAAAATAAAGATTAAATTAATCACACAGTTTAATCGTGGTTAATTGACAAGTTAAGAGGAAAAAATAAAAAATGCCTTGCAAATTTAAATGCAGCATTAGTGGATGAAAAATTAATTTTATAGGGTGACTACATTTATACTAGATTAGTTTAAATCACAACATTTGATCGTGATTATTTGAACAATGTAATAAAGTCTAGGTGTAATGTTTTAACATTAGAAAAGTTTGATGATTGAGATCAAGCCCTGCCCGGATCAACTGTCCCTCTGTTGACTGCACACTTCTGTTACTCCTGCACAAATGATCATATGCCATGACGAATTCTCGCAATCCCACCATTGCCTCCCACCACGTTCCATCCTCCTCCAGTCACCATATACCAACTCATCCCGACAGACCCCACTTCCCCACTTCCCTCTCGTTAAACTATTTTCCAATATCCATTCCACTTTGAATAAAAAATTTTCACCTGGAATTCCACTAACCACGTAAACCAACCATTGCACCCATTAATTGCTTCCCACTCCCGCGACAACGAACCAACTCCTTGCTAAATGGTAAAACACAATGGTAATTACCAAAGTTCTATATTAATCATCGTAAAACTGAAAAACTCCCTTCTTCGATGTTTTAAAAAATCAAGCAAAATTCAAAGTGCTCCACGATGTACCAGCTTCCTGAAAATTTCCCATCAGCAGTGATCAAATCGCCATCAACGACCCCACTTCAACATTTTACTGTTAGCTACCCCTTCTAGGTAATATTAGCTTCCTCATCTTTATGTTTTTGACAATGGCACATAAAGGAAAGACCCCAAATAATAAGGCTAAGAAACCTGAAAAAAAAAATCCTATGCTGGCCCCTGCCATTGACCTTGATCACCTACCTTTAGTTGATCTGCAATATAAGATTGTTGAAACCATCTGTGAACTCGGCAGGTTCGAACTTCACAATTGGTTGAAGAAAAAAAATTTAGACCTTAGTGATTAATTGGTCCTATGGGAATCCTCCTTTCCCCAATTCATGTTCCTACCTACCCATTATTTTCTTGAACTAATATCATGGTGTCAAATCATATATGTACCCAACCAAAGAGAAATTGTTATTCATAATGGTGAAGATATTTTCACCATAACTAATATATCCATCTCACAAATTCTGCAAATTCAAAACCTTGACTCACTCAAGCCACTATCAATATATTCTCTCACAGAACTCTACAAAAATTTAACCTTTCCACACAGAGCCAAGATCTTCGAAGTTTTTGTCCCTGAGGATGCTCAATTTCCCAAGGAAAAGCCCTAATACTCATCCTCCATGTTCCCTGAGTTAACCAAGAAGATAATCATAATCATCTTATACATACTTGGATACCACTCTGATCAATGGTTTGATGAGACCATTGTTGGCTTCTTATCAATTTTTACCAATGGTGAAAAACCTACAATTTTCAATTACAGTGAATTCATTACAGAGGCCATACATGATCAATTTCTAAATTTTCCTATAGAGGGAGCTTTTAAATACACCTCGATATTATTTTTATTTGTTTATTTATCATCATGCAGACAAGTTTAAATTTCTTTTGCAAAGATTACATGAGCAGGATAATTCACAATTGGTCATCCATTGTACCTCCTTGGTGAGGAAAAACTCCACTGAGTTTACCTTCATAGACTATGTTTATTAGTTTCTTTACATCATTATTTTTTTACTTAATAATGAGGTGGAACCTAGAATAGGATCAAAGATTCAGAGAGTGTTGCATATTAGTGACCAAGTGAATACAAGTGATTGGTATTTATACCAAAACTATACTGAGAGCAGAGTATATGGGTGTGAATTGACACACTACAAGCTTCCAAAATTTGGTCCCATGATATTTCTCTCATTAGAATACATAATAAAAATGATACATATGGATGACTTACATTAAATTTTTGCCGCTAAAAACAAGGCACCTTTCAAATCAAAGCACAGATTGGGCCATTTGTTTGCAATACCAGAACAACTGGTAAAGAGGCAGATTTTCTTTCGAAGCAAATGAATTTCAATTTTAGTTTCACTTGGTCTTATGACCCTTTCGACCTAATTTCAATGTTGAGAGTGGAGAAAAATACCACTCATTACATCCACACTCGTAGGCCAGAGATAAAACAATTTATGAACCAGATTCAGTGAGAGGAGAACGCACTGCATGAAGCTAAAGAAAAAATTATATCCAGTACCACCTCTCAGAATCCTACACCTCAAGAAAAACAAGAAAAAATGATAAGGGAACAATATTTTTCTCAAGTGACATAAATTGGAGCTAAGGAGTTCGTGATATATAAGAATAAATAGAAGACTAATTCTGGACATGTTTTTCAGCAGGGAAGTAAAGAGCAGGAAACAATAATTATGACAAGTCCTCATGTTTCTACAAGGGAGGATGACATTTTCACAAGGTCTCCCTCTTCATCAACATCCAAATATCCTCCAAATATAGCTCAGACAACATAATTGGCTCAGGACACAGCTGAGCTGAACATTTTTTCCAAATACAAGACAATCAAACAGAGGAATAAAATGCTAAAATTAAACACATACACCCAATTCTGGAAGAAAAAAGCTACTTCACAGCATAGGCTTCTCTTAGCCTTTGATACAGAGAAAGGGAAAATGTAGATTGCATTTCTTGAAGCACAGGTTTTAGTGCCAAAGACACCAGCAGCGTACAAGTAATCTACAATTTCCTTTGATGCACAACATAGTCATCTAATTGACCAAATGGATATGCATAATAAAACTAGTGAGATGATGTATTCTACTTTAACTAATGTTGCCATGTCAACCTCCAGATTTCAGGTATTAGTCAACAACATACAAACATAGTTAAAGTTGTAAATAATTTCATCCTTAGCCAAGGATACCATGAACAAGTCACTGGAAAACTTGGTGATCAAGCTGGGATAAAATCCTGTGATGTAAAGGCATCTGAGGGGAGTGTGAAAAGGAAAAATGCTGACATAGTAGCATTGAGGAAGAAGCTCAAGTTTCCCACCACAGAATATTTGCATGCCAAGGAAGTTGGAGAAATGGAAAAGCACAAAAAAGACATGTTCAAGATAGTAATTGAACAAAACAATTACATTATAGACATGGAAGTGGATATGGAGAAACTTCTCAAATAAAAGGAGAAGTCATCACATTTGGCCATAGTTCCACCCATATTAGTCCCCATTTTAGTTGCAACAACCCCAGGGGCATCTACATCAACATCAGCACCAACACAGAACACAAATCCTTCAAGTGAGTTGGTTAAAGCCATGGAAAATTTGTCCATTCAAGGGAAATAAATTTCTAAATTAAAGGCCCAGCTTAAAATGCTGCAAGAACTGAAATTAAGGATTGATAGTTCTTATGTTGCAGAACTACAGAAAACGTAGAAGCTCGTTGAGAGAGTTGAACAATTAGAAATTGAAACAAAAATAGAACAAACTTTGGCACAAGAAAAAGAAAGTATATGGATAGAGACAAATGAAGCCATCAATGAAATATGGCCTTCAATCCAAATTATTTTTGAGAAGAAAGAATGAATACACGGATCTAAAGAAGTGATGAAATAAATTAAAACAAATTTGGGATAGAAACATGGTGAAGCGACATCAATTATAAAAATATGAACTATAAGAGCTCAGAATTCAAGACTAGACAGAACCCATACTAGAGGTGAAGAGAGTGCATACTAAAAGGAACCTTATGCTGCAACTAGAGAATAAATGCAAAAATATGGAATCCGGCATTCAAATATTCCATAAAAAATTTCATATGCTAATTAGGAAAGGACTACCAAGATTAATTGGGATGGGAGACAAACTAATTAACTTGAAAGACTATCATGAGAAATTATGTACTATTGCCCAAGATAAATCAAGATTTGCAGGTATAAAAGGAAACATCATAGGGAAGGCATTCATGGAGGCCATAAAATTTGACTTATTCATCTGTCATGAGGTCAAGCACTTGTTTATCATCAAGCCTGCCTTCCATAAGTACACGGATGTAGATGATTCATATAGAAAGTTAACAAAATTTTATATCCTCGGTGAAGATCGATGGGAGAAGCTATGTGAGTTACTTGAGTAAAAAAGTTCTATATCCTACAACAAAGAAACAACACAACACTTTTTGATGTCCAGTAATTAATAGTCACCCTCAAGAATAGATCCAAAAGTCACATCAGTTTTAGATTTCATATTATCTTGCTCTATTTTTTTAAACAATTTTTTATATTTTGTAAAAAACCTTGAGATTTTCACTCGAGATATTTTTTATTAATGTTTGTATAAATACTTCCAAATTCGAAGTATTAGTGTTGGGATTTGTATGAAGAAATATACTATTGAATGTAAAGATGTTCATTGAGCCCAAGTGGACAAATTTCATAAATACATAAAGCTTTTTAGGATTCCCGTGTCAGACTTGTTGGTGATGTTATTCTTCTTTTATTAATGTTTTTATTTCTCTCTTAATTCACATCTTAATTCATCTATTTTATTCTAAGAAAAATAATAATTTGAATTTTTTTAAATACACTCAATTGTGGGTTATGAATAAAAACATTTTTTTCCACGTAAGTTAAACAATATAATTCTTAACTGCTCTACATTTAATGTATTCTTAATATTTCCTTCTTTACCATATCGCAAAAAATTTTGGATCTAATAAGTCTGCCTACCTTTCCCTGTTAAATTTGTCTGCTATTGCTGTAATTAATCAACTGAAAGTTTAATTGACTCCATTTCCAAATGGTTCTTCCATGTTTTTCCAACCAATATAATTTAAAAATCAAACTTTTTACTTCACATCTAGCCTAAAAAATTAAAATAAACAAAGCTAAATCTGACAGAGAGATCCCTCTCAGAAGCTGGCAGGGCTAGATCCTAGCTTCCAAAGCGGATATTTGGTTACCTCTGGAATTTCTTTCATAACCTTGGGAAATTATGGAGTGGCAACACCAACAACAGAACCATTTTTTGGCTTGAGGGGGTCTAAACCCGGGTTCATAGATGGATGTGCGAACCAAAAAACTCTCTATTACTGGCCCTTTCGGCAACGATCTGCTGTGCAGACCAAAGTCTCACTCGAGACAATATTAGGGGATGCTAGAACCAGGTTTCTGCATCCATAGGGACTATGGAGTGTGGATTTAGGGCTTATCTTCTCTTAAGGTTTATTCAAATATTCGAAGGAATAGTATGACAAATATAGATACGTTGTTCAAAAAATCTACTTCACTACTTTGCAGACTGCACTTTTCTACTTTATCATGCATTATTTATCATAATAAACCATATTCAATTCTCTGGGATGTAATTATAGATAAAAACATTGATCTAGCACTGAGAATCATAAAACATAAATAATGAAATCATGCAATAAAAGTACACATATATGTCTTCAAAGTCTTATTTTATTAGCTCAGAGCTTCTCAATACAACATGTCTTGCGCTATGCAAACATTTACAGGAGCCTTATCTTTCACAAAAAAAAAAATACAAATTTAATTCATATCTAACATGACATCCATATGAATTATATGATATCTAAGAGATAACCCTAGACTCCTTATATAGTTTTTCCTTTTAAAATACCATGGTCTGAAAACCATGGGTGGAGCTCAAAGTATCCAAAATATTCCCATCCCTTTACAAAATAAGGGTCTTTGACCCGCCCCAAAGCCCTTATGACTCTTATACATCTATGCGCAGCACGCTCCGCTCCTCAAAATGCGGGTTCTTTACCCAAACTTAGACCTAGGGGTACCCTGTCCAACAAGAGTCATGTGGTAGAACACCTACATCATAATCCAAGCATAGGTGAGATACACGACTCACCAAATATAAGGATCACACACCTCTAAAGCTCCTCAACCCATTGGCCAGATGGGGAGGGAAAACCCTAAAAAGCCTAGATTTTGGGTATGATACCAACTGGGGTATACTTTTCTAGACCATGATAGGCTGAGATAACCAACTTGTCAAAATGGACAATGATCATACACACCCTATAGGTGAAAAATAGGTAAGATACCCTATAGTAAAAATATCCCTGAACCCTAGGAGCCCTCAATGCCCCATTCCCACCTTGGGAACTCAACCAGGGGGGGAAGAGTTATGCTCAGTGTTCTTGATCAACAAATCCCCTTATCATGAGTGGTCACATCTATCAGTACAAGTTTCTCTATGAAGACCAAGAACTTCCTTTTCAAGAAAGCCTTGGTGAGAATATTTGAAATCCACTCATTTGTCAATATTTGATGGAGTCTAACAGCTCCTATCTACACCATGTATCGAATGCAATGATATTTTATCTCTATGTGCTTAGACTTGTCATGAAATACAAGATTCTCTACCAATCGGATATCACTCTTGTTGGCACAATATATCACGGTAGTTTCCATGACCTAATCAAATATATCTCCAAAGAGATTCTTCAACCAAACTGCTTCGCAGGTAGCCATGATAGTGGCAATATATTTTGCCTCAAAAGTACTCAGTGCTACAAAATTTTGTTTCTAGCTCATTTAGGAGATCATGGCAGATCCAAAGCTAAAATAGCATCAAGAAGTACCCTACCTGTTGACAACGTTTCCTTCCCAGTCAAAATCAAGATACCCATGAAGTCGAACATCTCCAACAGAATATCTCAAACCATGGAAGATCGTCTCATGAAAATATCCTAAAATATGTTTGGAAACAATCCAATGTGCATGGAGAGGCTTGGTCATGAATTGTGTTATCACCCAAAAAATGTTCACCTAGCTAGTTCTTGCTAGGTTGATCAAAATACACCATGTAGAATGAGTTTTACCATGGTAAAACTGACTTTCATCATAGGAAATATTTTAGTGAACCATTTTCCTAAATTATTTCTCATTAAATTCCAAAAAACACACGAGAATAATTAAAAAAAAAAAAAAAAAAAAATATATATATATATATATATATATATATATATATTCTATAGAAATAATTAATTGATGATTATTTGTTATCACTTTTGACTTAATCACCTTGGAATAATTAAATAAATTATTATTTATTCATTATTCCTTATTTATCCCCTATTTTTCTTATGAGATAATTGTTAAATCGTTATTTAATAATCATTTCAAATTCATATTTGTCTTAATCCTCACAAAGTGACTAATAATTTTATTTTTTAATTACTTTAACCACTTTCTAAATAAATATATTTTACCATTTTGAATATTTTTGTAGTTTATTCGACGCATGGGCGGACAAAATACATTGTGCTTAATAGGGGAGGTTGTTTTCCTACAAGAAATTAACAGGTCAATTGGTTTGTTATATTTTCATTAGAAAAAAATAACAGGTAGTAAACTAAATAAAGAACATATAATACTACAATAAAGAATAAGCAAGAAACAAAATACTCATGTACAATAACAAGCTCCATCGAGTCAAACACACTAATAATTCAAATGGAGAACTCTCTCACTTTTATTAGTTGTTGATGGTATAAAAGAATAGGATGCTAAACCACTTGCAATGAATCCTTAGAGCTATGGAGCTCTAATATTCAAGGCAAGGGTGTCCCTTTCCTTTAAGCTTCTTACAAGCCTCTCTCTCTCCTCGAAGGATGGTAGAATAACGGACACTTGGTGAACTTCTTCTCTTGGATTGAGGTTTTGGGTGGCCAACATCTAAATCCTTCCATTCCTTGCTTCTTGGACAACACAATGCTGGTTTTCTCTCAAGCAATTTGGCCAGCATAATAGTGTGTTCTCATGTTCCTCTTCCCTGGCAGTCTTTTCTGGAAATTTTCAAATTTTCCCTCCCTCTCTTGGTACAAGATGGATGTTGACACAAGGGTGGGAGGTTGATTCCTTTGTGTTCTGAACTTAATGCCTCAAGGTGGCTCCAAGGTGGTAGTACTTGGCTAGCTTGAATGGGAATATTCTTCTTCAAGTGTGCCAAGTGGTCCTGGATGGTGAATTTCTACATACCCAAGACTGTGCGGCTATCTGAGGGATAATCGTGATGATCTTCGATGCTATCGAATAAAATGCCACGCGGATCACTTGGGGTCAGTGTTTTATGTGCGCTATCTGATAAATTTTCCTACTTGACCTTAGGAAAAGTACAAATTTTCTGATCCTGTAATGTCTTCCTTCCCTGTAAATCCTTATTTGTACCTTCTACTTGACATTTCCTAATGTCTTTTACTTATATGATTTTCCAGTGATAACAGTTGCCCCCTAATGTATGAAGTTTAGGAAGAAATGTATATTTGAAATACATTATAGTTTCTTTTTTGTATAACCCGTTTGAGAGAGAGAGAGAGTAACTTGCGTGAAAACGCAGGTTGGAGTGATCTGAAAATGGGTGGGATAACTTATTATTCTTTTCAAGAACCTCCCACTCAGTTAAACAAATTAAGATCTAGCTTATTCTTGACTTGTGCGGAATTTTATACTTGAAACAGGTGTAATGTTTTTTAACTATTTAAGTTCTTTAATAACATTTTTTTTTGTTGATATTAAGCATGTGTAGCAAGCATAAAGTGTAGCAAATAAGAATCAACACATAACAGCAAATTTAATATAGAAGAACTGACTTGCCTCTTTGGGATTATGATGGAAAATTTCTTTTACAAGTTATAAACTCAATTCAAATCGTTATCTAAACTAAGCCAATGGCTTTATAATACCATTTATATCCCTAGAATGGCTGAAATCTCCCTGAAGATGAACCTCAGCTCCCTTAGACTTGTTTCCTTGAGTCAGTGCCCTTAAGCTTCCCTAAGCTTCTCTATGGTACTAACTCCCTCAAAAATCCTTTTATGTCCCTAAATTTTTTTCTATAGTCTCCATCACATATCATACCTCCAAAATAGGCTAATCCTTTGCTCAAAATGAGCTTCGGCTCCCCAATCTAGGCCTCCATCCACTGTTGGCCCTAGACTGCTCAGAAATTCTCTGTGGCTACTGGACCTTCATAAGTCTCCCAATGACTATTCAAATCCCTTCAATGGATTCAGAATTTCAAAAATAGTCATAATAGACTATTCAATTGCAAAAATTGGCCTCCAGCTACTCCGGATACACCTCCAACACCTGGTGGCACCCCTTGGCTCTAGGTTCACTGAAAAATTCCCTGAAGCATCTCGAATTTAAGAACTTATCAAAAGATTCTGAAAATACTTCCATTGGATTCATAAGGCTCAACATAGTTAGAATAGACTATTTTTTTGTTGATAATTGATATTAGCTTCCTTGGATAGGCCTCATTCTCCTGCTGGCACCTGGTGGCCTTAGTGGCCCTTGGAACTTCTCTGAAGAAATTTGGACTTCAGAAGTCCTCTAATGGCTCTGAAAACCTCACCATTAGTTCCATAATGTATGAAACATCCAAAATTGACTATTGGATTACTGAGAAAGGCCTTTAGCTACCCTGGCTAAGCCTCTTTCTGTTGTTGGCCCCTGGTGGCCCTAGTGGACCCTAGAACTTCCCTGTAGCTAAACCTCGCTCAAAATTACTTTGATGGATCTAAAACCCTCACCAATGAGTCTGGAATTTCTGAGATAGTTGAAATTGACTATTCACGCTCTTAGAATGGACAAATATAGCTCAAGATAGAGCCTATTCAATTTTTGTTCAGTGACCCCTAAATCAGCTCCACCAAATCTAGAGCAACTGCACTTAACTCCAGTCAAATTCGGCCAAAAACTTTAAATTTAAGGGCACGCCATTTTATCTTCAAGCCTAACCATAATATTTAATGCCATGGTCAGGCAGTTGGGCACATTCCCCAAACTCTGCGCGGTTACGTTAAATGCTGGAGTAATGTTTGCGAAACCGTCGACAAACCTTGTGGATGACCGTCCATGTGACAACACTTAACATCGAAATCCGGAACCATCAGAGGTTGGGTTTGGCCCTTGGTTTTGGGACTAAGTCCACATGCGGAGGGGCTAGCCCCTCTAGACCACCAAATGCAAACCCGCTAAACAATAAATCCAACCCGACTGCATACATTGTTAAGTCACAACATAACGCAATTGGTCAAGACCTTTGCGTGCAGGCGAGGAGGTCTAGGGTTCGATATCGGGGACTCAAACCCCAAAGTTTTACATGGTGTTTCAAGAGCCACGTGGTGGCCTTAGGGCTAGCCACGTGGCGCCTTTCATTGGCCCATTAAAAACATGTGCACCCAACTGCAAATATTAATGCTACACTTGTCAACCTGCTACTGGTCTAGAAGGAATATTTTGAAGAATATTCTAGGAATATTCCTTAGAATATTATTTTTTTTGAATTTCCAAAAACCCATTCAAAGGCCAAAAATTGCAGTTTACTGGACTTTTCAAATCGTGATAACTTATTCATATGGTGTTGGCTTTTCGAACCGTTTGCGGTGACGGAATCAGGAAGAAGAGATCTATCCGGTTGCTCAGGTTTGACACACTTTAAAACACTTTGAAATTTAAGCTATCACTTAGGTCCTTGATCCAAATCTGATCACACCTCCCCATTGGGAATCGTTTGGACCCCAAAAGACTGATTACTTGATATGTACAGTAGATGAGAGTATAGAACCCTCACCTTTCTAGCCTCTGTCCACTTTTCCTTGCATGGCTTAGTGCCTTTGAGCCCAACTCGAAGGTATTCAACACTTCCATTCTTAGATTCTCTTGTCCTCCTATCAATAATTGTCTTCCTTTCTCATCCATAAATTCTGGCGAGAAAACATCAATAGAAGGTAGTTGAACATCATGTCCTTGATTATCGATCCAAGGTGGCTCAAACAAACGTGATATTACAACATAAAACATGCATACATAACTGAAATTTGCATATGTACAAATGAATGTATGTCTTACTATGTCAAGAAATCAAACCACTTCTTACCAAGCCACTTCCATGGAGATTTTTGCTACTGAAAATATTCTTCATGTGAAACATCTGTTCTCACATCAATGATGGAATATTTGGTTCCACTTTCGTCAATCTTGTTATCCTCTTACTTCATGTGCTTGGGATGATTAGTTGGATGTAGTGTCCAACATTGGGAAACAAAATGTCCCTTCTTTTGGAAATTTGTGCAAGTATTTTGCACCTTTTGAGCAAGTTTCCTTCGCTTCAACTGTTTCCTGTATGCCTTCATTATATTCCAGCATTTTGAAACGTCATGGTTACATAGACCACAATAGGAACAACAACTCTTTCTTCCATTGTAGCATGCATATTTGTCATGCTTATCAGAAACATAATCAACTTGACTATGGGAATAATTGTACCTCAAATTTTTCTTTGCATGTCCATCCTTTTTACCTTCATGAGGAGATGAACTAGTAGAGGTTCCAGCTTTTATTTAAAGACCAACATCAATGTTCATGTCTTGATAGTTGTCTGAACTCTCATGCTCGTCATAATCTGCATGTCTACACACATCTTGCTACAACATAGGCTTCAAACAATGGAAATCAACTTGAAAAAAAAATTGACATGTTTGTGGTTTAGAACTTGGAACAAAAGTTCTTTTTGAAGTTCTCTCAATTGCCTTCATGGCTAAAGAGTTTTCTCCATAAGATTGAACATAGCCTAGACAAAACGTCTTAGGCCTTTCCTCAACCAAAATAGGATCAATCATGCCTTGTGCATGTTTGCCTAAACCCTTGCCTTAATAGCCCATTTTTAACATCAACTTGGACCCTATACCTCTATTTTTATTTTGAAATGAACCTACACATCTTTCTGAAGTGGAAATTGAAGACAAATTTGAGTGTTTTACCTCTGCTTCATGCATGTTCTTGGTTAAGGCCTCTTGGGCTTGATGGAGATGCATCTCCATCTCATGCATTCTTTGGAGAATTCCTTCTTTCTCTTTCTTCACAGCAACCAATTTCTCATGAAGTCTAGTGCTTTCCTTTCTATCTTCATACAGAATTTGCACCATATCCTTCAGGATGTAGAAGTCTCACTTCATGTATTCATTGAATAATCGTGTGAAGGAGGAGGATTTGAAACCTCACTTGATGAAGTTGTCATCTTATTTGAATGAACTAAAAAACTTCAACAAAAATTCACAAAGCTTTCAAAAAAAATTGACAAAGCTTCTGAACAAAATGGTTGTAGAGTCAAGCCCTTCTTCAAGTAGTGTTTTGCAAACAAACCCTCTTGTGCTTCATGGGTTTCCTTGAGGTCCTTTGGGTAAGGAATATGTCATCAGCCCTTCTTCCTTCTTTTCCTCTTCTAGACTTAGCTAACAGTATCTTTCCCTTCACCTCTAGAAAACTTAAACTTGTAAGCAACAATCAATTTGCAAACAGTCAAAATTCTTTGCATTGTTAAACACCTTTCAAGTCAAACAAGCAACCTAGTGCCCTGTCAAGAAAGCAAACATATGCTCTGATACCAACCTAATCTGAAAATGGGTTGGATAACTTTTTATGCTTTTCAAGAACCTCCCACTCAGTTAAAAAAATTAAGAACTAGCTTATTCTTGACTTGTGCGGAATTTTATACTTGAAACAGGTGTAATTGTTTTTAATTGTTTAAGTGCTTTAAGAACATTTGTTTTTGTTGATATTAAGCATGTACAGCAAGAATAAAGTGCAGCAAATAATCATCAACACATAACAGCAAATTTAATATAGGAGTTCACCCGAATATCGTGGGCTACGTCTCCTTGAGCCTTTGTCAATTGACTTGGCTCTTTGGGATTAGGAAGGAAAATTTATTTTACAAGTTACAAAATCAACTCCAATGGTTATCTTAATTGAACCAATGGCTTTATAATACCATTTATATCCCTGGAATGGCTGAAATATCTCTAAAGATGAACCTCGGCTCCCTTAGACTTGTTTCCTTGAGTCAGTGCCCTTAAGCTTCCCTGAGCTTCTCTATGGCACTAACTCCCTCAGAAAACATTTTCTATCACTGAAACCTTTTCTACAGTCTCCAGCACATATCATACATCCAAAATAGGCTGATCATTTGCTCAAAATGAGCTTTGGCTCCCCAATCTAAGCCTCCATCCACTGTTGGCCCTGGACTGCCTGAAACTTCTATATGGATTCTTGACCTTTAGAAGTCTCCTAATGACTCTATAAATCCCTTCAATGGATTCAGAATGTCAAAAATAGTTAGAATAGACTATTTACTTGCATAAATTGGCCTCCATATGCTTCGGTTACGCCTCCAACACCTAGTGGCACCCCCTCGCTCTAGGTTCACTGAAAAATTCCCTAAATAATCTTGATTTTCAAAAGTCCTAAAAATATTTTGAAATACTTCCATTGGATTCAGAAGGCTCAACATGGTCAAAATATACTATTGGTTTGCTGAGAATGGATATTTGCTACTCTGGATAGGCCTCATTCTTCTGCTAGCACCTGGTGGCCCTAAAAACCTTACCATTAGTTCCATAATGTCTGAAACATCCAAAATTTACTATTGGATTACTGAGAAAGGCCTTTCGCTTCCCTGGCTAAGCCTATTTCTATTGCTGGCCCCTGGTGGCCCTAGTGGCCCCTAGAAATTATTTGTAGCTAAAACTCACTCAGAAGTCCTCTGATGGCTCTAAAACCCTCACCAATGAGTCTAAAATGTCTGAGATATTCGAAATTGACTATTCACACTCTCAGAATGGACAAATCTAGCTCAAGATAAAGCATATTCAATTTTTTTCTAGTGACCCCCAATCTAGGCCTCCATCCACTGTTGCCCTGGACTGCCAGAAACTTCTCTGTCACTTCTCGACCTTCATAATTCTCCCAATTACTATTAAAATCCCTTCAATGGATTCAAAATGTCAAAAATAGTCAAAATAATAAATTAGCCTCCAACTGCTCCGATTACGCCTCCAACACATGGTGGCACCCCGTGGCTCTAGGTTCACTGAAAACTTCCCTGAAGCATCTAGACTTTCAAAAATTCTAAAAAGCTTCTGAAAATCCTTCCATTTGATTCATAAGGCTCAAAATGGTCAGAATAGACTACTTTTTTGCTGAGAATGGATATTGGCTGCTCTGGATAGGCCTCATTCTCATGTTGGCACCTGGTGACCCTAGTGGCCCTTGGAACTTCTCTGAAGAAATTTGGCCTTCAAAAGTCCTCTATTGGCTCTGAAAATCTCACCATTAGTTCCATAATGTCTGAAATATCCAAAATTTACTATTGGATTATTAAGAAAGGACTTTAGCTGCCCTGGCTAAGCCTCTTTCTGTTGTTGGCCCCTAGTTGCCCCTAGAAATTATCTGTAGCTAAAACTAAATAAGAAGTCCTTTGATGGATCTGAAACCCTCACAAATGATTTTGGAATGTCTTAGATAGTTGAAATTGACTATTCACACTCTCAGAATGGATGAATGTAGCTCAAGATAGAGCCTATTCAATTTTTTTCCAGTGACCTCTAAATCAGCTCCACCAAATCTGGAGCAACTGCACTTAACTACAGTCAAATTCAGCCAAAACCCTTAAATTTAGGTGCACGCCATTTTATCTTCCAGCCTAACCATAATATTTAATGCCATGGTCAGACGGTTGGCCACATGCCCCAAACTCTGCGCGGTTACGTTAAATGTTGGTGTAATGTTTGCGAAACCGTCGGCAAACCTTGCAGATGACCGTCCATGTGACATCACTTAACATCGAAATCCAGAACCGTCAGAGGTTGGGTTTGGCCCTTGGTTTTGGGGCTAAGGCCACATGCGGAGGAGCTGTCCCCTCCGGACCACCAAATGAAAACACGCTAAACAATAAATCCAACCCGACTGCATAGATTGTTAAGTCACAACATAACGCAGTTGGTCAAGACCTTTGCGTGCAGGCGAGGAGGTCTAGGGTTCGATCCCCGGGACTCAAACCAAATTTTTACATGGTGGTTCAAGGGCCACGTGGTGGCCTCGGGGCTAGCCACGTGGCGCCTTTTCATTGGCCCATTAAAAAACACATGCACCTAATTGAAAATATTAATGTGACACTTGTCAACCTGCTACTGGTCCGGAAGGAATATTCCAGGGAATATTCTGAGGAATATTTCAAGAATATTCCAAGAATATTCCCTAGAATATTCGTTTTTTTGAATTTCCAAAAACCCATTCAAACTTGGTCAAAGGCCAAAAATTGTAGTTTACTAGACTTTTCAAATCACGATAACTTCTTCATACGATGTCGGTTTCTCGAACCATTCATGGAGTCAGAATCAGGAAGATGAGATCTATCCAGAGAGACCCCTTTCCATGAGAAAAAGAGGTACCATGCTTTGGTGGAAACCTGGAAGAGATAAAATAAATAAAATATTTCTATGAGGCGGGCATGTCCCATGCTTGTGATTCTTTGGCTATTTAAAGCTTATCTGATAGATAGAGGTTCTGTCTGTGTCACTTGTGTGGTAGTGACCTATTTTTTGGTTGATGATGATGGTTTTTGATGCCCTCAGGGGCGTTTTTTATTTGACAGTAGGTTGAATGTAGTTCCCACATGCATAATCTTGGTATGTCATGTTTTTAGAGTAAATTCTCATTGTATGCATGGGTTTCTGACTAGGGACCTTCCCGTGTAAGCATTGTTGAAAGAGATGCTTATGATGGCACGGGTCTTAAACAACCTCTGACAGGGTGCAAAGATTGTGAAGTACAATACCATATTGACATGAAAACTTATGTTGTAGTTGAATGTTAGGAGGATCGATGACATCAATGGGAAACGATGACTCCCATAGTGCCATCCGGGAATGCTCCCATTGAGGTGAGGAGCCATCCAAGGTAGTGCCTCCTTCTTGGAAGATGGTTGTTGAAGTCAACAAGAAGGAAGCCTCAACAGTCTAAGAGAAGTACTAATGCAAGGGACCATGATCTCTGATGTAGCAGGCAGGGGGTGATAGATTAACTTAGGCATGATGATGAGAAATGGTTGTAACTATTGATGGAAGTTCAGCAACCCAAGGTTAGAGCTTGTAAATGCAAGCGGCTGCAGTCATAAAAATTTTTGGTCTGGATATCCCTAGGTTTCGTAGGATGTCCAAGGTGGGTATGTGGTTGTTATGAGTGTCATGGTGGGGTTGGGTAAATAATGTGAAGCTCTTACCAAGGGTGATTAGGGAGTGATGCCAAGTGATAAATGTGGATGGGTGGGTGGGAGCGTTCTCCTAAAAAAAATCTTTTTACACTTTCCAAAAGAATATAGAATGGGTTTAGATGTACAAGCATGGATATGGGTGCCCCAATAAACATGAAAATGATCACTCACTTATGGTGTGAGGAGGGTGTTTTTTGTTGAGGGTGAGGGCCCCATTAGTTAGTCTCGGTGCAGGGATGGTGAAGTGGATGAAAAGTGTCATAGATGGGATATGCTCCAGATTTTTTATGTATGATCTTCTTGAGTGATGGATTCCACGGAGGGTGAGGCTCTACCGACTGACAATAATTCTTATCATGTGCAAGGTGGGGTGATGATAAACATGGTCAGGTGACAGGAACCTATGATTGATTCTTGTGGAGAAATGATCTCAAGACATGTAAAGATTCTTTGGGGAGTGTATCATGCTGGGTATAGAATGATACCTATTCTTGTACCTTTAGTGACTGGGGCAACAGGTGATTTTTCATGCTTGTAACACCTGCAACCAATACCCCTAGTGAAAGCATATTTTCTATTCAAATATATTGAAAATAACGTTGAATGGAAAGTGATAGAGAAGGGACACATCAATGGCGAAAAAATGATTTTTAAGACGGATGTGTGAAGCCTACTTCGAACGTGATGAAGTGTTGATCACTGTGTGTCTTTCGGTTTTGGAATTGGGCATTCTGAGCTCCCATTATGGTCTGTTTAATAATGAGAAAAGGGCGATATATGGGTCAATATGGCTCATTTCAGTTCATTTGTGTGATTTGAGAGCTTGGGTTCAGAGTTGAGCCCCTACTGTCGAGCATTTCTTGTCGTTGCGGTCAGCCTGAGTACCCAGGATTCGTGTCGTCAGTGTCAGGTATGACCCTAAACATCCTGTAATTTATTTTTTACAATTTTTTCTAGGGGGAGGGGTCCGTACAAATCAGGTTTGTATGGATACCCACCTTTGTTTTTCCTTGATCGCATGGGTGATCAATGTATAGGCACGTGAACCTCGTGGGGAAATAAAATTTACTGCAAGCTTATCGTGCATGGCTATGTTTTTTCACAATGACTCGTGCATCTATTCTTGATACAGATGCATCAACATCGTGCATGTGTAGAAAGCAAGCATGATGATGAGACCAAAAAAAAAATTGTTTAAAATTTTTGGTTTTTTGGTTTTTGGGTTGTTCGGGCCGAATGTCTTTTCGGGAAGAAAAAATGAGCAGTGATGCATTGCATCCCACGAACAATATGGTTCTGTCATGGCCTCCTAAATATCCTCGTCTGAATGGAAAAATGTATCTAAGGGGGAGTGAGTTTGCGTGAGGCTGTGAGGAGGTGGTTCAGGCCTAACGGAGTTGGTCGATAGACATGAATAGGATTCCATAGTTTATGTTGTGGAACCAGACGAGGCCAACAGGGTGCAAACAGGTTGAGTTTGCATCTTCAATGGTATAGCTACTTTTGTAGTTAATGTAGTGGTCTCGACACCAATTACAGATGAGCAGACAACACGACTCATGGTTCCTATGCATGACAAGATGAACCTTATGTGGTGTTTTGTGTCATCGACGTTGGATGGTGGAGGGATTTCCATTGTGGTGGCTTTCATGAGATAAAGCTTAGGTTCCTCGTGTGGCGTACTAAGGGTACTTACACTTTCTTGGATTTGGAAGTTGTGCTGAGTGCAGAGGCACCTAAATTCTTCCATTAAGGGGCACGACTCTATTTTGTGATTATGGCCTGTGAAAATGGTGCACGGTTTCACGGTGCTTATCGAGTAGATTGTATAAGAACCAAAACTACTCTTTGTCCCTAAAGTGGACGCTCAGAAAGGATTAGGCATTGGGGTATGATTTCGCTTTTTCCATCTCTAAGTTTTTGTTTTTGGATGGTCTAGCTCCTTCGAGGAGTTTATACTTAACATTTCTATTGCCGCTCGTAGCCTTGGGAGGTACTCACAAATCATCATATGGTGGGATTGTGAGAAAATCCTATAATAGCAGCGTGTGATATTATCTTGATTAGAGAGATTGATCTGCGGGATGAGGGTGACCATGTGAAGGTTGTTCATAAGGTTCTTCAATTCTGTACATTGATTGACTCGATGGTCTATTTTATCACATAGCTCGCATGTAGTCCTTGACTGGTCCTAGGCCCTTCTAGGATGGTGTGTTGATTTAGCTCTCCTAACGTTTTGTTATTGATGGGGGGCTGGTTGCCTCAGGGCAGGCTGCCTTGCGTTAGGTTGTCTTGGGTCTATACCAATTATATCCAGGTGTTGTGCCTCTAATGAGTGTATGATGTCTATTAAAGGGCGCACTTGGGAGATGTAAGTACAGTGTCAAGTCTGATGGTTGCCTTGACAGACCGAACAAGATTGTCTTTCTTCAGTACTCCCTACCCTCTAGGTTGCTAAAGTGATTGGATACCATTTGCGTAGCGATTCTAGGTCCAAGCATTGGGCGACCAAATGGTTATGCGCGTTGCATAATTCATAGGTTGGTCTTATCTGTGGAGGACAATTGGGGGTGATGATGTACCCCTTTGTTGGCCTCTTTTCTACTGACATGAAGAAAATGGACCTGCTTGTGACATCTTCTTTCGTTTTCATGCTTTCCATGGATTCGGTATCTGATCCATCTGCTACGGCGAGACGTACTATGGCCATGCATAAACTGTTTATGCCAAACGGAATCGGGGGATATAATGGAAATATCGAACCGGTTGGTCACCAGAACACACCTGACACGAATATTGGACTGCTTGTAGGCCGTCGTAGTATACGGGGTCAACATGATACTATATTTGAAACAAATCTAGGGCTACACAATCAGAAATGAAGTGATCATGTTCATCACAGAGTGCACAGAGTTTGATAGGAGGTGGAAGGAAATATTGAGGGGGAGGTGGTTTTTTAGGTGACTTCCTCGCCTCTTGTAGGTACAGTATGATTCTAGGTTCTCCCTCATCCATCTGCATCAGGGGATTTGAGGGATCCTCTTGGTATGATTTCTCTATGGCGTGCAAGGCATCCCTATATCATGGCATCTATGGGGAATTTTTCAATGTAATGACCATAACGATTGCAGATGGTGCACGCATGGTTGGTATGTAATGCTTTCCCTTGATTTTTTGTGGCATGTTCCTTTTTATGGGAACTTGGGACCGCAACATTTATTTCGGTACTTAGAAGAGGTTTCAATTCATCTAATTCTGGGAAAATATTGGTAGGATGGCCTACGATATCACATAATGCACAAGGTTGCAATGCCCTCTGTATGATGGGGTTTTCGATTTTCTTCCCTTTTTTGTTGGTTTTCTTGGTCGCTCTAACTGGTGCTCCTATGGGAGTCTCGTTAACCGGTTTCGCCTCCTAAGGATGGATAGGGGTTATCCCTATAGAAGTGATACCAGGGCTTCCCACCATGGTTGGTAGGACCAAATACCAGACAGGTATTGTGAAATACATGTTTGGTAATGTTATAGTTGTCAAGACTTGCTGTGACACAAAACCATGTGGAGGGTATAAGAATGGGGTTAGGGAGATGGCGTAGGGTAGGAAAGCCATTCCAGCAACCTTAGTTTCCGTACTACTGGTCTCCATCTCCGAGCTAGTTTCGGTGTTTGATGATAACATCATGCACACCAGTGCCCCTGTGATATCTGAGGTTTCTTCTTGTATGACAGGGGGGTCTCCTAGGAATGATCCTAGGATTGATGATGGTTTGAATTAACCGGGCCATATTCTTGGTACCGCATGAGTGACTTCGTAGTTGTTTCTATGTAAGGTAGAACGACATCGATAGTCGTCATGGTTTTCTTATCATATTATTTCAGTTGGTAAATGGTGATGATTCGATCCCCATGGGGGAACATCATCACCTGAAAAATGGAGGAGGCTATGGCATTCATGGCATACATATAACTCCACCCCATAAGTATATTGTAGTAAAGTTGAGTGTCCAAGACTTCAATGTCTATGAGTAGTGTTTTTCCAGCCAAGTTAACAGGGACATTCTGATATAGACCGACGGGTTCAAAAGGGTGACCATCATATGCTCTGAGCATGATGTCGCATGGCTTCAATTCGGGTGATCCCAACTTCTGCCAAACGGACTTGGACATGAAGCATGTAGATGCACCTTCGTCGATGATACATAGATGTATGGTGATATTTTGGACTGATACCGGTATCTTAAAGGCGACCAATGAAGGAAGCTTAGGGGTGGATGTGTCTAAGTCAAAATCCATTATGCGTGAATCGGAAGGGTCAATTGCACCTAATGTAGAAAGTAAGGCTTTCCGTTGTTTCGGGCAAGATTGTAGGACCTCTAAATTTGATATGGCAGTGGGATATTGTGCTAAATCATCCACAATTTTGTAGTTATGGGTAGCTTTTGGGTGGTGTCCTATGCACCTAGTCAGCACGTTAGCCATCTTTGGCAGGGCTTAGATAGGTATTTTGGATATGGTCAAAGGTGCAGTAGGTGCACTCCTGCTTGACCCTGATGGGTTAGTGTCTGGGGGAGCGTCATAGTTTCGATTCATTTTCTAGAATAAAATTTCTTCGCCATCCATGTAAATTTCGTGATTGTCATTCCCAGAATCATTTTGGGGTGGTTGTTGCTATTGGTTATTAACCACTCCTTGGTGGGGGAAGTGCTTCTGTATTACAACAGTTTGTTGTTTAGGTCTCCCTTGTCCATGGTTACCCTAAAAAAATTTTAGTTCAGGGAGCTCGGGAGAGCGATGAGTGTAATGGCCATACTCCTCACATATAGCACAAGAATGGTTTGTCTGCAGACTAGCCCTCTTATTCTACTCTTGGTAGTTGTTGTTTGGTTCCTGGTTTTGATTTCTGTTCGAGTGGACCCCTGCCTCAGATCATGAGGAGGCGTTGTTGGTTACTGCCCCCCCCCCCCGTCCAGAGTCTCTCTTTTGTTTATTCTTTGGCTTTTTCTTGCAGCGTTAGGAGGATTACTACAATTCTCTTGGTCGTAAGACTTTCGCGACTGAGCCTGAGAAGGTTTCACAAAGTTCATCGACACGTTGTTTTGTGGTGATGGGTTTTGTGCGGGGGAAGGGGAATATTGGTTTCCCTATCTCTGGTTGGTGTATGGTTGCTACGGGGGATCTCTTCCATCAACATTCATAGCTGAGTATTGGGTCCGTTGTGAGGGAGGGTACGATCCTCCCTGTTGATGGTGGTATGATAAAACCATATTTTTCATATTTAGCAGAGGTGTAGAGTGACTTTGGTGGTATCCACGTTGTGTGATGTTCTGGTTAGAATCATACAAGTAACTTGGGTACTAGATACTGTTGCCTAGGCGACCTTGGGTCAATGACCTGATCAAGTTGTCTGCAGTATTCGATGTGCCTGGTAATTCTCTGTAAGTTTGCAGGCAAGAGGAATTAGGGAGGACATTGTAAATGTATCTTGACTAGGTATATACAAGTTTGAGTTGTTGGGATTTTCAAATGGTGTCCTCCTTGGAGGTAGGTCCTTGTGTCGCCACATCTTTTGATATCTCTACTGTGAGAGTTTTCAAAAACAATTCCAGTAAGACTCTATCATCGAGTTTGGCTTTGCACAAACTATGACATCGCTGCCATTCGTGGATATGGCCCGAAATATGGACAACTGGCATTTTCCTAAAATGAGTCAGCAACTCCATCCCCAAATCATGGTGGATGGGTAGCTGAAAATATGTGAGGAACATAGTAGCGAGGGTGTTAAAGGTTCCATGTCAAGTAGAATGTTGCTCCACATACCATTTTGCGGCAGGTCTGGTTAGGGTGCATTGAAACAGTCTCAGTCGAATAGTATCATCAATAATGCTATTGTACATGTTATCATCAATAACATTCAGTTTGGTTAGGAAAGTCATTTTGTATAGTTTTTAGTGTGTTGATGAATTAATTCATGAAAATTGATGAAATTTCATCATTTAGTTATATTCCTAAGTCTTTCGAGTCCCTACGTGTCATCTCATTAAGGTCATGTTAATAAAAATCTGCATGCATTGGTTCAAATTAAGGTTTAAGACACTAGTCCACTATTTCCAGAGTCTGCAGTGAATTCTATGGAAAACGGGTTGTTTTTGCTACAGACTAACCTGACAAGTCCATAGCGAATCTGCCAAACTCATAACAGAAAATGCTACGAACTTATGTTTTTCTGCACCGGCAAGTTAATGGATAAGGTGTCGATTTGAAAATGGATAGAGGTCAGTCTACGGTCATGTGTTGAGTGTTTTGGATTCATGGTTCATGTGTGATCATCATTATCATCCCATTATTCTGTTTTTCTTTCTTTATTTGGCCTCTTTATTATCGCATTCAAACTTACCATTTAAAATCATCCTTGTGAGGTGCTTGCTGCCACCTTTTCCCTTTTTGTCTGAGTATAGTTGTTATTTTCTTAAGGAAGGTCCAACCTCTATCTACAGCTCCTTGTTGTGTGTAATTGTCTTTTGTAGGTGTCACATTTCCAAGGAGGCCAACGTTTTTTTGAGAAGAATGGCCATGCATAAGAAGACCAAAAAAGGAGGATCAATGGTCAGGTATGAGCCAATGGATTTAAAATAAGGGAAAATTTTAAAAACCTCCGTAAATTTATATGTATAATAAATGGACGAATCCCCATGATACATAGGAAAAATCGAAGGCGATTTTATTATTAATATAATATGTATATATAATTTTTTGGAAAATCTCTCACCAAATTATATCGCCTTGTAAAACCATGACGAATCACTACTACAAAATAGCGAATCACTAAGAAATCCCAAGGGTTGTTGCACTAGCTTGGCACCAAGAGGGTATTCAAGAAGAAACTATAAAATAACTTGACTACATTGTTGGCTAATCAAAAGAGCTTGACTAGTTACCATCAAATGTGTCGCTCTAGTGACTAAATCATACAGATCTGGAACCAACAATTTATGCCTAACAATTTCTTTCAGAAGTGATAATGAAATGATATTTGCAATACTCTCTAAATTTATAAAGAGTGGACATTGGAGAAAAATATTTAATGGATCATTTTAGATGGTTTTATTTGCATGTCTACTCAAAATCATAACAAGTAAATTAACAGAAGACTGCATTAAGGGAATTTCACTCTTTCTTGATGTTAGGACAATATTAAACACTAATGAGGTAATATTTCTACTGTGAATATCAATAGATGGTAGGGGAAGTCTCAATAGTAAAGCCAAACATTTCATAGAATGTGATATAACTCCTTCATATTTAGATTTCCGGAAATGCCCTAATAATTGTATAAAAGGGCCTAACACCACTATTAAATATTAATCACTCTTATCTACTTTTATTTTTTTCATATGGTTCTCAAGAAGTCTCAGTGAAAACATTGAAATTAGATACCTATTGGGTGTATTTAGCTTATCATCAGTAGGTCCCTTCATTGAATTTTTATATGAGTCCAATGATCTTGAAAATGCCAGGCCAAGTTTAATAAACAAAGTGGTCTTCCTACCAATATTTTCTTCCTCCATACCATCCTCAATCAATCCATATACAAAAAAAAAAAAAAAATTGTTTGAGTTAATGATGCATTAGCTTGAAGATTGGTTTCTAAATAGTGTAACATGGACTCAATCTTAACTTTTTCTTTTGGTGTAAGTTTTCTATGAAGATTGCATCTAACGGTTACCAATAATGTACTAGCATGCATAGAGAAAGTAATACTCTGAGAAATTAACTGTAAACTTTCAAAATATTTGGTACTCCTTGTATCCTTCATTTTGAAGGAATTTTTTTCAACTTCCTTTCTTCAACAACTTCTCCCATGATATCATTTTATGAAACTTCTAGAAGTTATTGCACACAATAATAAATATCTCCAATATCTAGGGAAGATGAAACTTTTAATATCATGAAATTGACAGTATAGCCTAAAACAGACAATTCATAACCCCTTGTTAATATTGTATGTAGTGTTTTTTCAATGAACTGCAAATATTGCGGTCCTAATTCCTTCACACATGCAACTAAGGAAGCCCTTGCCTCAACTCTTACAAAACAAGGGTGAATCTTCAATATATTTACAAAATCTTGTATAATACAAGGAAGCTCTAATTCCATTGTTTCCAAAGGCATAATTTTCAATAGCTTTAGTGCAGAATGTCTAACTAAAATATTAACCACATTTGAGCGAGATATCATCAACTTATTTATCTCAAGTAGAACATACTTTTGTAGATGTTCATGTATTTCAAGGGAGATAATATTTTTGTTATCACTATTCCTCCTTAACTCCATATCTGGCTTATCAAATGTCATTTCACCAATCTCAATTTGATGATCATGTTTTTCTGGTTCTACAATTGAGGACATTCCATCGATAAAATGAAACTTATCTATTATAGACCAAATTATAAGTACATTTTTATTATCTTCCTCATGAAAGCCATCATTTGAAATGCTCTCATCAATAAACTGAAGTGTGAGTCCCATATTATGTTACCAACGATAAAAGCAAGTGTTTCTAAGAAATAATTCACAACATTTCCCTCTTTGTCACCTTTGGCCCCAAACAACAAACAAAAAAAGAGTGGAAAAAATATTTTCATGATATTTCCCTTCATAACATTCCATATATGCAACAAATGTTAATATATTGCAACAATTTATGGTAATAAAATTATAGAGAAAAGACTAACAATATGCCACTCCAATGCCACTCACAAATATAAACATATAAAAAAATACAAACTCAAACATTCTATATTACCTCAGATAGATTTCCAACATCTAGGATATTTCTAAACCATGCCATTACTCTTGATTTCCTATCTTTATGCATAACTAAACAATTTAAGACATGCTTATAAATGACATACTTAACAAATATTTAAGACCAATTTCCACATCCATCATTGATGCAAGAATCAAGCAGTCCTTGCTTCACCATGTTTATATAATTAGGTTTCAACTTTCTTCTCACTGTTTAGGTCATCCTGAAAATCTTCCTCTTGCATCACCTCTTCACTTTCTAATACATAGGCATAAAATTGAATAAAAGAAAGCAGACAACTAGAGGCCCTATGCCTGAGTGAGAGGTCTTCTAATGACATATCATACACACAATGTGAGAGAATAAATAAAGGTACATGGATCACTTATATGGGAGAATAATTGAGTAGATATTTTCTCATAACCAACAAGCCTCTTATCATAATCATTATCTCCAATTGTAGATAATGATATTGCACTCAAATCACATACCAGTTTTCCCTGCAAGGAAGCAACAAGAATTTAGGTCAAAAATGAATAACATAATTTAACAATATAACCAATGAATAAAAAAATAGTCATTATAAACTGAGATCATGGGACAAGGAGCACTATCTTACAATTAAGTCCAAGGAAGGGTTAATTTTTAAAATGCCTTTCAGGATATCACAAATAGTCACTTGGATATCCAATGTGGACAAATTTAGCAATGAACTAAACATAGTTAGCATTTTAATAACACTTTTGTCACCCATAGTTGGGAAAACCTCTTTTAGAACACACAAAATTTTCATGAAATTCTCTGAAAATCACATTAACTACAATATGTTAATAATTGTCAATTATGGCACATTAATAAACATCAAATCTGAAATATAGCTGCAATCTCTGTAAATTCTTTTTTCCATGTAAATTACTCACCATTCTTGCTAACTTTTTTGACATCAAGGAATCGTAACAAAAAATCAACAAATTGATTCTCCACTTCTGAACATGTTGCATATTTTCCTAACAATTTAAAATTTCTTAGCTCATGCTTCCTAGGACCTATGATGCATTTCTTGATAATTGAAAAACAGAAGGTCAAAAATTAACAATCTATATGCAATCTAACAATAGATTGTTTCTGCATAGAAGTAAATTCTATATACGTGTAACATAGAACTTCAGTGGCAATGAAATGAGAGACCAGAGAGGATGGTTTTCTAATATTCTTGAAGAAAATTAAAGACAGATCAAAATTGTAACCAAGAAGTCACAAAATGAAGAAGAAAGCATGGGAAGAAGGGAAGGAAGGAAAGGAAGCAATACAATAGCATCATGATTCATCATATATAAAATAAAGAAAATCATTCAAATTTAAAATATATAAAAAGTTCCATTAAATTAATTCATATCTCCAAATCACCTGATGAACATGATGAAAGCATGATCTTTAGAAAATATTACAATAAGCCTTTATAAAAGGGATAAGTCACAACCATATTCAAATCCTAACAATTTGGTGTGGTTGAGAGTAAAAATGCTCTCAAGCCACCTAGATATCATAAACATTGCAAATGAAAAAGAAAATAATAATAATAATAATAATAATATATCCAAGTGGAAACCACGCTAATGCTCTTGGGATAGACCTTTGGCTGAAAACACCATGGAGGCAACCTTAGGTATAAAATAAAGGCATTCCTCCTCATGAAAACCCTATTAGGATAAATGGGGTAAAGCACTAGTGAAAACCGGAAATGGCATCAATAGCTTGACAAGAATAATGAAAAAACAAAGGAAAAAGGGAGGAAAAAAATATTTTGGTTCATAAGTGTTTCGAAGTACACAGGCACTAAATATGACTAGCAATAGGCCAATGAAGATCTCAAACTAGATTGAGAAATAAAGTATTCCAAGATACCTACACCAATAAAAAAATGGAAGGATTAATGTATCTATACAAAAATCATCACAACAAAGAAAAATTGTACATCCTATTGCAAGTTATATTTGCAAGAATCATCATCATATTCTTCATACTCCATTCCTTATCCTCCATTTCACACTTTCTCTATATCCTCCATTTCATCATTCTCTTTATTATCAATGCGCTATATTAATTGTAGAAAGCAACATTTACAAGTCTCATTATCATTTGTCATATTCACCATATTTCTTGCAAAACGATTGTATGTTTCCATTACAAAACAAAGTGCTCTTATTATCACTACAACAAAAAATTCATTGGTGAGGGTCATGCCTGTGACAGACCTTTAAGGCTCATCACCAACGCATATGGTGATGGTCCTTAAAAAAACATTGTTGTAGGTGTATATAGTGATGGTCCTTTAAGGTTTGTCATCAAATCCATTTTCAATGAGACTTTTGGTAAACTAGGAATTCCAACTTAGAAGGATCATGCTTTGTTATATCTTCATTGTCCTCAATTACATAATCTACATCAGCTTCCACAAACACAACCCCCTCACCAGTATAGTGAACGTTCAACTTCCCTTCTAGGTTGATGCCAACTCTTCCTGCCAAAGGATAATAGACAAATAAAACCTTCCTCGGATCCTTTGTATCACTTCACTTAGCCTCTCCTTCCCACCTCCGAATTGGCATTGAAAAAATACACTATCTGGAATCTGGATTATGATAGCAATGTTCTGATCAAGATTTAACAAAAAAAATAGACATGATTCTATGAGACAACAACACAATGAAAGATTAGTAGATTTGTTACAGGAACAACATCAAGATGCTAATCAAAATCAATATTATGAGAGCTTGCTTGGATATATTTGACATTAATATTAATTAATAGAAAATTGTGAAAGGAGGTGATGTGGTGATTTCACATAGGCCAAATTTGTTGTGGGAAAAGGTCAATGATACTCTTTGAAAAATTTAAACCTTAAGAGATTTTTCATAGCTTGGATTAATTGTTGATAGACATGAGAATTATTCTATAGGATTCAGGATGATCTCAGGTGATATGTGCAAGTTCTGTAGATGCGCTTGATGGAAACATCTCATGCCTGAATGTGCAATCACCATAATTGATTATACTTCACTTATACATCTGCCATTCAGCTTACACTCCCAATACAAAGTTGTGTGCATGCTAGAAAATGGTCATTTGAATGTATACATGTATATTTATCTTATTTTTATGTAACTTTGCAGAATTAAGCACTCAATCCACCCATCCGTTGAAGGGACATTGCTGGTATGCATATGAGGTATAAAATCAACCCCATCACACGTTTTATTTTTTTGTATGGGTTTCCAAAGTAAAAATTGGTCAGGGTTTCCATATGGGTTTAAACGGTTCATTTAACTATGTTCAGGTCAACATCCCAGGAGGCTTAAAATGACTACAATTCTAGCAATAACCCTATCAGGCTGAAGTACCGAATCCTAGAAATTGTCAATATAAGAAAGGACACAGTCTGGCAGATCATATAAGTGACAAAGTCGTTGCCTTGGGACATATATTAAATATAGGTTCCACAAATTCGAATTAATCAAGACACGAATGACATTTTCCCCTAAGCTTCTGCATTCTGCTTTCAATCTAGGAATAAAGGGATACTTCATTTATTTCAATCTTTCATCACTACCCACGCGATACTTTGTGTCAGGTCAATAGACCTACAATGCATATCGGTATGAGGCAGGGAAAATTTTAAGGATGGAAAATTATTTTGAAGTTTAAAAATTGGCGAATCTCACTAGTCCCTAATGTGAAAAATATAAAATGGTTATTGATGTATTTGTAAAATTATTCAAATTTATAATGATATTATATATATTTTCTTTATAATGTTGGCGATTTTTAAGGTAAAATAATTTTATATTGTAAAATTTGGGCGAATCACTTTTATAAAAAAATGGAAATTGGCGAATCTTTTTTTTGGAAAAACTATGGAAAATTAGCCCACCTGCGAATATTAGCCCCTAAAATTTTCCATGGTATGAGGCAAGGAAAAACTCATGAATAATGCTTCAGCATGTAACCCTGGAATAATACATTCATTTCAATTTATAGAAGTCTGTAGAGTATTTGCAAGCCTGTAGGTTTCCTACACACTGTTTCAAAAAAACTAATGCCCAAGTATGTGAGTAATGTATGACTAGAGAACCTTAGTTGCATTGGCTACTAACCTTAAGGGCATAACAGGACATAACGGGTCACTTCAATTCTTTACAAATTTCCCATGTCTACAGGGAATTGAATCAACATGCAGATGCACTTTCTAAAGGACTTCTCCTACCACCTAGGGAATTACTTCGTGTAAATTCAAGAGGGTATCCATCATGACACTAGGAGGTATATTTAATTACTATATAAATCAGGGAAAATTGAGGGAAGACTTTAATATGGGGCATAGTAGCTGAGTTTTTTTTTTATTAGTACAACTATAGTTCTAACAAAAACTATATTTTTTTATATATGGCAGCATACTTAAAGAAAATGGAAATTTTGGATTCTCAGGAATATATATCTATATAGCATGCATAATGCATCAGAAGAAGTTTTCCTTCAGTTTTTAGAAATTAAAATGCAATTTGTTTTTTCCAAAAAGGAAAATATTCATTGATTTGTGAATTTTTTTTGATAAATTTGGTAGAAATATCCCCATGGAAAATATTAGCCACTAAATTTTTCTCTAGTAAAGCCTGCTAAGCAGTGGAAATTGTTTCTAATGCTCTTTTTTTATTCTCATTTTGTTACCAACATAATACAAATTTAAAATCATCGTTAAAATATGCATGTATGCATTGATGATCGAAATACGAATAAAAAGCTCAGCAATATACACTAGATAAATCAAATTAAACTTTCAAGTTAAAAGTTAAAATATAAATAAACAATTTGGCTAAATTTTTTATTAAAAATGGAAGGAATAAATAACTAAAATGTTAATGAACAAGTGCTTAGGATTTGAACAAGTACTTATGAGATTTTTGCATCCGCAAAACTATTTTGGATGTATCCAGGACTCAATGGGTTATTGCTAGGTTGGGAAAACTTGGAAAATGAAATGGCCGGTTCATATTTATTGCTAGCAAACAATGAGAATTTTAGATATTGACAGTAATGGATTTATAAAGAGGAAGTTGATAGGTATAAATTAAAGAAAAAAATATATTTTTCCAGCTTGAGACAGAAGACTACACTCAAGGCCCACTTGGGGCTTTTTCCTTCTGTTGTAGCCGCTACAACACCCTCCAAAATTTTGCCCCTTTTAAAATTTTTGAGCCCCTAACCTTTTGATAAATATAAAGTATAATCCAGGTCCACTCTTTTAAATACCAAGTCGCAAAGTTGCAGAACTGATTAACCCAAATTTTTGTGACCTTGCGACCCCTCTAGGTCGCGAAGTCGCATGTGAGTTTAAAACCTAAGAATTGCGACCATGCGACCGTGCGACCTTGCAACCTCAGGTCACTAGGTCGCAAGGTCGCAAGGTCACACATCTCATCAACCTGGCCTAATGTGTGACCCTGCGACCCTCATTAATTGACTGCACGTGCGACCCCTTTATAAATAAAACGGTCACGTAGGTCGCATTCGACCTGCGCGACGGAGCAAGAAAACGCCTCTCACAAGCCAACTGGAGGGCATTTTTCCCAGGTAAGTTGCCTAATCCTCCTATTGTTTCCTTCTTAGTTGATTTTTGCCTCTTTTACCCTTGCCTTTGTCTATTAGACCCGATCATAGCTTCTTTAAAACCTCACAAGAACTCTGTGTAGAGCTTACACCCTCCCCTTTGCTTTAATTCTCTGATTACCTCCTCTGGAAAATCCACCCTTGCACTAGCCCATTTCAAGCTCCCTTCCTATCCCACTTGAAGGAAAAGCCTCAGGGCCTTGATGTGTTCTTCCCACTTGATGTATGTGCATGGTCTCACCATTTATGCCCCGCGTGTCTAAAATCACCACGTAATCCATTGACAGTGCCCTAGCGCGACCCCGCGACAAGGTCGCCAAGTCGCTCATCGCCTAACGCCAGCCCACCACACGACCCCGCAACCTAGCAACCCAGCGACCTGGTCACCAAGTCGCCAAGTCGCGCTTCCTTGAGAATTCACACTAACGCGACCTAGCAACTCAGTGACTGTAGGTTTTAACCCTGAACAGAAATTATCTACACACGAATCTTATAACAGAAAATAAATAATAGCGAGAGCATAAAACATAAAACAGATAAACACAGAGATTTTCCCCTGGATCCCAAATCGTGATGACCAGCTTGATTTTTCATTATATTCCTTTTAGTGTTACAACACATATATATACATGCCGAAGCATACATAAACCCCAATCCATTAACCCTAGATTAGAACATAACCGTAGTTCCCTTGACCAGATCTACAAAATGGGGGCCGAAAACCATCGTACCCCAAAACCATGTGCAAACTCATGCACAAAACATGGGTGGGTCCGCCTATGAGTGGGACCGCATACCAAAAAATTTGTCGGCGTGCCGCCCCCTGCTGCGCCGAGCGCAACATACGGCACGTGGGGCTAGTCGTGGAAAGAATATAACACATACCCAACATTCTCCCTTGTTGTTTTTTCTTTCCACGGAGAGGGGCACATGATAGCTTAGTCATTGGGCCAATTCTTCCAGCACCCATTGTTTCTCTATACTAAGAGAAATTCTGAGTGCTTACAGACTTCGTCAATGCATCTACAACATTATTCAAAGTGTCCACCTTTACCAGCAACACCCTTTTAGCTTCAACCATATCTCTAACAAAGTGATATTGAACATCAATGTGCTTTGTCTTTGAATGATAAACAAGGTTCTTAGCCAATAAAATTGCACTTTCGCTATCACAGTCTATCATTATAGCTTGCTGTACCAACCCCATACTTGAACACAATCTCTGCAACCAAACTGCTTCCTTGCTTGCATGAGTGGCTGCTATGTATTCTACCTCTGTAGTTGAAAGCGCCACTACAGACTGTCTTTTACTCATCCAACTGACTGCACCTCCAAATAGGCTAAACACATACCCACTTGTAGATCTTCTTTGGTCCAGATCTCCAGCCGATTTTGCATCAACAAAACCACGAATGTCCAACATTCTTTCCAATCCTAGTCTTCCCTGGTAGCACAAGCCATAATCACTAGTGCCACGTAAATATCTAAAAACCCACTTCAATGTTGTCCAATGCTCCTTCCCTGGTTTTGACATAAACCTGCTCAATACTCCCACTACATGTGCAATGTCTGGTCTAGTACAGACCATTGCATACATCAGGCTACCCACTGCACTTGCATATGGAACACAGGACATATCCTCCTCTTCTTCTTGTGTCTTGGGACACTGTTCAGCAGACAGCTTTACACCTATAGGAATAGGAACATTTACCGGTTTACTATCCTGCATATTTAATCTCTGCAATATAGTCTCGACATACTTCCTCTGGTTTAACCATAGCTTCCTCTTTGCCCGATCTCTCTTAATTTCCATGCCCAAAATATAGTTTGCAGCACCAAGATCCTTCATGTCGAATTTGGAGAACAGTTGGGTCTTCAAATCTTGGATAATTTCTTTGTCATTTCCAATCAACATATCATCCACATACAAGACCAAATAAATAACACGGTCACCAATTAATTTAAAATAAACACAGTGATCCTCCTTGCTTCTGGTGAAGCCAAGTCCTCGTATATAGTTATCAAATTTCTGATACCACATCCTTGGTGACTGTTTTAACCCATACAGAGACTTCTTCAACCTGCACACTAGTTCTTTCTTACCCTTCACCATAAAGCCTTCAGGTTGCTTCATGTAGATCTCCTCTTCTAGATCCCCATGAAGAAATATTGTCTTCACATCCATCTGTTCTATCTCAAAATCAAATGCAGCAGCAACAGATAAAAGTAATCTAATAGAAGTAACTTTGGCAACAGGAGAAAAAATATCACCAAAATCAATTCCCGGCACCTGGGAAAAACCTTTTGCTACCAACCGAGCTTTGTATTTCTCCACCTTTCCTTCTACATTCATCTTCTTCTTAAACACCCATTTGCTCCCGATGAGCTTCCTTCCAGCCGGCAACTCCACCAAATCCCATGCCTCATTTTTATGCAAGGATGTCATTTCATCAATCATGGCCTCCTTCCAAAGTTTTCCATCCTCTGAATATACTGCCTCCTTGACAGTTCTGGGATCATCATCAGTTATAGTTAAGGCAAAACCTGAATAGAAAGCAGATGGACTATACCTTTCTGGTTGCCTTCTTTCCCGAATTGATCTTCTCACCGATGGAGTTTGTGGCTCTTCCTCTTCTGAGTCTTCTTCTGTTGTAGAGTCTAATTCATCCTCCTTTAGCTCAAACTCTATCTTCTCAAGTTCCTTTGGTAGGACTTCATGTGTAACAACATCTTTCACCTCTCTAAACACCACATCTCGGTTGTACACAACCTTCCTTGTTTCCGGGTTCCAAAGCTTGTAACCTTTTAAACCATCCTTATACCCAATAAAGATGCACCTTTCAGATTTATTATCCAAATTGGTCCTTTTCTCCTTTGGAACATGTACATAAGAATCACATCCAAATACCCTTAGATGTGAAAGAGAGGGTTTCTTACCAATCCATACCTCATGTGGAGTCTTATCCTCCAACGCTGATGAAGGTGATCTGTTAACTAAGTAACATGCAGTCTCCACTGCCTCTGCCCAGAATTCTTGTCCTAACACGGTACCACTAAGCATGCTTCTTGCCTTTTCCATCAATGTTCTGTTCATTCTTTCTACAACTCCATTTTGCTGAGGTGTGTATGGAGTAGTCTTCTACCATGCTATGCCACACTTCTTACAGAACTCTTCAAATTCCTTCTTGCAGAACTCCCCACCATTATCTGTCCTCAGCGTCTTTATCTTCTTCTCTGTATGGTTTTCCACCAGAGCCTTAAATTATTTAAATTTGTCAAAGACTTCACATTTCTTCATCAATAAATATATCCATGTATTCCTTGAGAAGTCATCTATGAATGAAACATAGTACACAGAATTTCCCAGTGATGGAACTGACACAGGTCCAAACACATCACTGTGCACAAGTTATAATATCTTGTTCGCCCTCTTAGCACCAGAAGGAAAACTCACCTGATTCTGCTTCCCATATACACAATGTTCACAGAAATCAAAATCCAGAGAGCAATTAGACATACCTTCTACCATACCATTTCTATGTAGTATCCAAAGGCCCTTCTCTCCAATATTTCCAAGCCTTTGATGCCATAGCATGGTCTTTTCTCCAGAGACAGCTAGGCTTTCCGCTCCACTTTCAGGAACCACATAACTATTACACCCATCAATAACAGTGCTACCTTGTAGCTTGTACAGTGTTCCAGTCCGAACTCCCCACATTAATACCGGTGCTCCCTGAACCATCTTGCAGGCATCTTTCTCGAACACTGTTTTTACACCTGCATCATCCATCTTGCTTACAGAAATCAGATTTCTGGCCAATGCAGGAATATGCAGAACACCAGGAAGTGTTCTAATCCTTCCACCTTGCAGCTCCAGCTTGACCTTTCCACGTCCAACGATTCTAGCCTTCCTATCATCCCTTAGGAAGACATTACCACCATCATATTTCTCATACTCGCAGAACCACTCCCGATGGGGAGTGAAGTGAAAGGATGCACCTGAGTCAATCAACCATGACTCATGATCTACATGTGTATTTGAAGAAGAAGCCAAATACACATCCCCACCTTCATCCGAGGTGGTTTTTGCCTCTGCAGAAGGAGCATCATCAGATCCCTTTCCTTTCTCGGGAGCTTTAGATCTGCACTCCTTTTTGTAGTGCCCTTCCTTTCCGCATTTCCAGCATACCTTTACAAACTTTCTAGGAGATTTAGATCTCCCTCTAGATTTGGATCTCCCACTCGAAACCTTATTCTTGTTTTTGTTTTGGGATCTTCCTCGTATAGATCAGGCATCTCCATTTTGAGCCTCCATATTTCTCCGTCTCATTTCCTCCAATAGCAAGGCTGAGACAATGTCATAAAAATTCAAGGTAGTTGTGTTGCTACCTATTTCAATAACCAGACTGTCCCACGAGTCTAGTAGAGAACACAAAAAACTGATGCACTTATCTTCATCTGAGATTTTAATATCAACATAGGACAACTGACTTACCACAGTATTGAAGGTGTTCAAATTCTCTGTCACCGAGTCTCCATCCTTCATCCTCGGGTTATACATCTTTTTCCACAGGAACAATATTCACCAGAGACTTAGATTGGTACAAAGTCCCAATTTTTTCCCACAAATTCTTCACCGTAGCTTCCCCAGATACATTCAACAATACTGAATCTGAGACACACAACCGTATTGTGCTCTTAGCCTTCCGATCCAATTTCTTCTAGTCTTCATCTGACATTGCCATTGGTTTAGTACCTGGATCTACCGTGATCCACTAATATTTATCCACCAGTAGATCCTCCATCTTGAGCTTCCACAACTCAAAACTCTGACCATTAAATTTCTCGATCTCTATCTTTCCGCCGCTCGCCATATTTCACCGCAAGAATTGATCCCGCAGATCTCCCACTGAACAGGGTCTACCTCAGGCCCAAGAAAAAAACCCTCAGCAGCAAATGCGTCCCCTTGAAGCTGAAACAGCTTTGATACCAAATGTAGGTTTTAACCCTGAACAGAAATTATCTACACATGAATCTTATAACAGAAAATAAACATTAGCGAGAGCATAAAGCATAAAACAGATAAACACAGAGATTTTCCCCTGGATCCCAAATCGGGATGACTAGCTTGATTTTTCATTATATTTCTTTTAGTGTTACAACACATATATATACATGCCGAAGCATACATGGATTAGAACATAACCGTAGTTCCCTTGACCGGATCTACAAAATACCAGGGGCCGAAAACCATCGTACCCCAAAACCATGTGCAAATTCATGCACAAAACATGGGTGGGTCCGCCTATGAGTGGGACTGCATACCAAAAAAAAAATTTGCCGGGGCGCTGCCCTTGACCCTGATAGGGGGGGCTACGGCCCCCCCTGTGATCCCCCTGCTGCGCCTGGCGCAACGTACAACACATGGGACTAGTCGTGGAAAGAATATAACACATACCCAATAGTTACCTGGTTTCAAGTCGCCAAGTCACATTTCTTTGAAAGTTTGAACTGGCGCGACTTAGTGACCCAGTCACAAGGTTGCCAAGTCGTAGGTCTGCCCTTTTCCCTGAATAATAATTTAGCAGAAGTAGCAACATCCTAGGTATCTATAATTATGTCATCCATCTTATCGTGGGACTATTTCATGAATATGCCAGGGAACATTGAAGCTGAGATCGAGTGTGTGTCAATCTCTTCATCCTCAAACGATATGGGGCCCCCGGTAGTGCAAAAAAGGGGCAAGATTCCGGAAGTAGAAATTTCAGAAGAAGAGATGCCGCCTTCCCCTCCTCTTATCTATGGAGACACTGCTTGCATGTTCAGGAAAGGAGATAGCATGATTTGGTATCAGATATACCAAGAATTCACGAGGCTTGAATTTCCAGAAGACCTCCCAGACTGGCAGGTGTATGTTCAGGTCAAAAGGTCTAAACTAAACTATGCAAGGTCCCATCCACCCATTTTTCCATGCGCGGAGATGATCGAATGGATCTTGCAAAAGGTCGACTCTAGAATTTGGGTCATTCGAGATCATGCAGGAAAGTCATTTGCAAATCTAAAAGGGCCAGATGCAGAGGTTTACTATGCACTCCCAACCCGAGAACAAACTTTCAATGATGAATGGGCTACTACTCATGCAATCTCCATACCTGAGACCTTGAGGGGATGGTGGGAGGACCCAAAAAGGTTCAAATTCAGGAAAGATCAAGAATATAAAACAACGGGCCTCAAGAAAGTCTATAAGTTGGTGGCGGAAATGTTATGCAGGATCTATGCCCGATAAGATTACACCACCTTAAATGGTACTTGGGTTTCCCTCATGTACGTTGTTACCACATATGGCACTCGCTTCAACTGGGCCAACCTAATAGTAGCAGCCCTCAGATCAAACATATCATCAGCACAAGCACTCGATGAAGGGTGTGCATCTGAATTCTATATGGCCTCCTATCTATTGGATGCAGTATACGCGTGATGTAAATTTACCAGATGGTCTCATAACTGGGATGCAGAGCATGGTGGGCCAATCCACAAAGAGTTGCAGGTATTCTGGGCCTCTAAGTACAAGCAAGACATAGAGTCAATCTCACATAACTTCATCCCCGCGCTCTATGGAAAATTGTTTGGTAAATATTACTCGTGCATGTCTAGTCGCTCCATGGAGACAATAACCCAAGTAGCCAGTTGTTTTCCTATTAAAGAAGTAATTTTATCAAGGTTTTTGGCTCATACAAGGCGCCCCATGCACTACCTCAGTTCATCACTGATAGATTGCTCTTACAGGAAGTGTGTTACCAGATGACGAGCAGGTTTTCCAAGGTTCTCACCAAAGGCAAGAAAAAACCATGGCCGACTCGCCCACTCACTAAAGGTGTTTACACGGTCAGAGATTTCAGAGAAGTAGAAGAAGAGGCTGAGGAAAACAAGGTTTTCCATTTTCCACATGTATCGCACCGGACATATGATCCTGAAATAATCATCCCCGTGCATTACAAATGGGCCAAATTCAAATGGAATTGCCAGCAAACAGAGTGCCCAGCCGAAGATCAAATCAGGAACTGGTACAACAAGGATAGGGAGGTTTCCCCAGAAGAATCGACCAATAAATAAGAACAAGATAATCAAACTTTAGAAGAAAGGACCCATACGCTAGGAGGGGCCTCATCTTCCAAAGTTAAGAAACCAAGGATTGATACAAGCAGAGGTTTTTCTAAACAGAAACAGGACCGAAAGGACAAAGAAGCTAGGGCACAACGAGAAGCCGAGGAGAAAGCAAAAGAAGAAGAACTCAAAAAGACCCAAGATGCCCTAGCACAACAGAAGGAAGAGGATAAGCGAAAAAAGAAACTGAGGGAAGAGCAGAAAAATAAGCAGTCAAAAGAACCCCACAGGAAAAAGGAGGAAGAGGAACAGAAGAGGAAAGAAGAAGAAGAGCGAAAGGAGGCTAAGTGCAAGCTAAAGGAAGACCGTGACAAGAAAGAAGATGAGTGCCAGTTAAAGGAAAATCAGGATGAAGCGGAAGCTGAGCAAAGAAGGAAGGAGGAAGAAAGTCATAAATCAAAGAACGATGCCTCCAAGGAAGTAGAAGGCAGCAAGACACCTCCTCCAGAAACAGGGAAACATACAGAGCTTCCACACATCGAGGTGCCTCAAACAACTTCTACGACAAGTGTGCACTTTACTCTCTCGGAACTTGGCATCTCTGAGGAACATAAAGATGAAGTCTTGGATCTGACAAGGCTAACTTATGACCAGTTCACACACAAGATCAAGCAAGAGAAGAGAAGATGCCTGGCATGGAACCTTGTAGCGCCTCTTGTAGCCACAATGGAAAAGGACATATTCTTGGATACCAGAACCAATCCAATCATGATCGCATCATCGGGAACAACCTTTGCAGCAGCCACAGAGGAAAACGTGAGAAAAATGAGTAGAGAGATTCTCTCTTTACAGAACAGGCTGCAAACTTCAGAGCAAAGAGCAGCTCAGGCTGAACAGGATAGGAAGGGGCTGGAGGAAGAAGTTCAGAGGCTACAGTTCACAAACACCCAGGCCAACGACTTTCCCCTCACCATTCAAAGGGAGTTAGGCACTTTAGAAATCACTATGAAACATGTAGATGAAGAGATTTTCACCATAAAACAGGCAGTCGCTTCATTACTGAAAACACAAGTGGAGACCAAACGGAGGATTGCACAACTAAAGGAGGCCTCTACTGCTTTGGATAACATGTTGAAATGGTCAAGCATATACCCACAAGCTCCTAACACTCTGCCTAGGAAGGACTGGGTCTGCACCCAGAATGATAAGGTTCAGATCCGAATGAAAATACAGTCCAAAGACAAGTTGTTTAAGGATATGGAAAAGTTAAAGTCATCATACGAGCACCTGATCAGTGGGATAGACTCAATGGCAGAAAATCACCACATCCCTTCTCTAGGTGCGTTGGACACCGAGAAGACAAGAGAAGAAGTTGCTCAGGACATTCAAACACTTATGCAACCCATGAGACAAGCGGCTGCCTCTCAGGATCTCCTGGTCCCACAGGAAAACCTCATATAGTTCATCATTACTCTGGTTCGAATCTACACCAAACTGGCATCGTTGTCAAATCAGATTGCAGTGAAAAGGCACACTTTGATCCCAGATGCTCTTGAATGCTTCCATAGACTAAAAATAGATACTCCCCAGGTAACGTTGGTTGCTTCAGATTACCTAGCATGGAAAAAGTACCTCAAAGATCAAATAAAAGTAAATGTATCAGACCTTGCAATCACACAGTTACTTCCTTGACCAAGGAAAAGGCACAAGTCGTAGGTCGCCATAGGAGGGAGGTCGCAAGTTGCAGCTACCAAAGGGTCGCAGGTCACATCAAGAGCTTGGGGTCACAAGTCGCAAATGTCCCTCAGGTCGCAGAGTATGTCAACAGTCGGGAATATGAAAATTCAGGGACACCCAAGGGTCAATTTTGTTCTATAAATACTACCTCCGGGAATTGTAAATATCATTTTTTTAGGACTCCAAAGGAGCAAAGAGAATTTTATAACACTAAATACACCTTTCAGAGAATGAATACAAAGAAGTGTTTTGATTCCACTATTGTATCTGATGAGGATTGATGTGTTAACACTATGAATATTTTTGTCTCATGTATTTGATATCTTTTATAATTAACTGATCTACATTTTCTGCTTATATCATTTATACATTTCAACTCACTTAATGTGTTAATGATATTTATTTATTTAATTAGGAGATGTTATCAACTTTGTTATTAACATTTATCTTATCTTTGAGAATGTTTAAGTAAGTGAAGGGTGTTTTGACCATAAGGAACTATTTCTTCTATGGTTGGAACAACTTCTACAAGCATGACCCTAATGATGTGCTGCTAACAGCATTTCCTTTGGCTACATGCCTTAAATAGTCTTGTTGTTTGTAGTGTTTTATGTTCATTAATATTCATCAACCATTTGTCTTGTATTACCCGAATAATCATGTGTTCATAGGTTTGCAGGGCTCGTTTGTGTCTAATAAAAGGAATATTCAGTGGTATCCGGACCCACACCCCGAATGGGATCCCTATAAAAAATGGTTTAGAGTCTAAATGGGAATTTTTACTGGGGAGATCCCTTATTGTTGGTCGGACATTTCTCTCCGTCAACACCTTCCAACTTACAATTCCTAGGCTACTTTGGTAAATAAACCAACAAGTCCTAGGCTACTTTGGTATGTGATTTGTAATTTGTACCAACAAGCTACCTACCAGTTCTATCAAAAAGTAGATTTTTTCCTTCAAAATAGAACAAAGACAATCTCAAAAACATCTTCAAGAATAGGTGCACTACACACTACAAATCGCAGTGGTGTATTTTCCATGTTCATTGATTATAACCTTCTAGCCATGTCATTCCTTGCCAATTGTGTTGATGTAAACAAGAAATTTCTTCAAAAATTGTTATGTACTAAAGACGAATGGAGCTGACATCTAATTTAAGTCTTGCTACGGGTACATTTGGTTTGTAATAGTCTTTTTTTTACTCAGAATTAACTTATGAAAAGTTCATCTCGAATGATTCAACATCGATGGTTTGTAGATACTCTATAGTCGAAGGTTCTCAGTTTCACCTTATTTGGTTAAGATCAGTTCATGGTTAAAATTTGCATGATGATTTCATCAAACACCAAACCAAGCCAGGAACTAGAGACTGATACCACAGATATTGTCACCACCGATTCATATTTTCTTCCATGTGGCATATCTAGAACCCCCTTCTTACATCCCCTTGCTATTTATATATCGCACGAGGTCATGGCAACCCTTACATTACCAAACATGGCTCTCATGATTCCAGTATGGTATTTGGCCCCACTGGCTATGTCAAGAAACTCGGGTATTACCTCTACAGGTATTATCCCTATTACCTCTACAGAGGCCATCATAACTCAAAAAACCCAATAGTGACACCAGCCAACCCCACCAAAAATGGAAAGAGAAAAGGGAAGAAGGTGGACACTCCCAGAGTCCCTAGGAAATCTCCACCTTGTGCACTGTGCAATGAATTTGGCCATCCTACCAACATTTTCCCCGAGTTAGACGAGTTAAAATATCTTCTAGAGGCCTAAAGAATCACTATGACCCCAACTCCAAAGAAAAAATGAATTCCTAATTATCCAAAACAGTCACACGATAAATCCCCCTTGCAGCGACTTTAGATAAAAGTCACAAACATGATAAGTGAATGAAGTTTGTAAATTCATATTATGTGGAAGTGATAGAACCAGCCTCTAAATCCAACCCAACCAAAAATTTGGGTAAATTGAAGTTCCGAAAAACAATGACTTCCTTCTGATTGGTTAAATAAACCATCAATTGCTCAAGATTCACCATACCTAATTTCCATCCGATTGTTTTTAATGTTATTTTTTTAAAAATAATTTGTTTAAAATTTGGTAATTCATTGAAATGAAGAGTTTGATGGGTAAAATTTGCACAATCCAAGTACTTTAAATGTATTTTAGAATGGTAAATCTATATATGCAGTCAAAAGTTTAAATAACACAAATCAATATTTCAGGTCAATTTTTTCCAACTCCATGCCAAAAAAATCAAAAACTCCAAAAAATCATTAAAAACAACGCCATTAAAAACAACTCCATTTTCAGTAACATAAAAATTCAATATAAGGTTTCAGGTCAACAGAATCATACCTATCCCTATTATTGTTTTCGGTTAAACTGGAATCATGACTATTTTTATTGGTCATTTCAGATAAATACAAATTAATACCTATCTATTTCGAGTAAACATAAATCATATCTATTCAAATCCGCCCCTTGGCTGACTACAGAAACTAACTGATGTGAAGCTGCATAAAAAGGAAAATCGTACTAATTTCATCGATACATGTTCATTTTCCTTATACAGAGCTTCAGTCGACATAGTTTATAAGGATTCATTATAAAGATTGTGGACTATGTAACTTACTTGAATCTGAAAACTTGCTGCCGCAAACCTCACACACACACCATCCTAGGTGAGAGATACGTGAAACATCTCCTCGACTCCTCAGGTCTTTTGCTTCGCCTTACAATCTCCTTTCCGTGATCTTGGAAAACTGTCCTCAGACAAGCGGCCCAGAAGGCTTCAAATTAATTCAAGAAAATTGTTACACACCATATTATGCCACAGAGCAGAGCTAAAGAGCTTCTGAACTCTACACAGGCTATTACAATACAAACGCACTCACGCTCACACTCACACTGCGACGCCAATAACAAACGAAACACACCTATATATAAAAAACGTAGAGACTATTGAGGGTCCTTGTCGGGCATTCCTGGCCCAGACGGTGTCTACTCAATATTCTCAGGTACAATAATTCACACATGACAAATAAAGATACCTTACCATGATCCTTTGGGACTGCGGTTCAGATCATCTTGTTCACCTGGCTCGAAATCACTGGGCCATTTGTCAGGTGATGGCGAGGAATTTGTACTCCTTGTCCGATAAAGCCATTCCAAGTACTTAGATTCCCACTCACTTTCATCCTGTGCTTGAGCATCTTGATAGATGTCGACAAAAAGAGTACCTTGGTCTGTGGATTCCTTTGCTTTTCCTTTTCCTGTAGATGCATTTTCCGCAGTGATTCCTTTTCCTTTAGCTGCTTTTGAAGATTCTCCTTTAGATGAGTGTCCTGTATGCAACTTGACGAGATCTTTAGTGATAAAAATATTCTGTTGTGGGAACAGATATTTGTCAGCTGATTTTGTCCATTTATTTACATAAGCCATTGGATCTACTTCAATATCAAGAAAAGGATCTTTTTTACTTTTCTTAAAGCTGATATCTGATTGAACTGCCAACTCAACACCGTCAAGTAATTCTAACTTGAAAATTTGGAACATATTTACAGAGTGTTCAATACAACATTGGATCCAGAATTTACAAAGGTGATTTAACCCATGAATTTCTTGCCAACCCAAATCAAAACTAACTGCTGAGCAAACGTGGTTTGATAAGAGTAAACTGATAAGGCATACAACATCACTTGTCCAGTTACCATGTTTAACATTAATAGTAATCAGTGCCTTTTGGTTGATGAGTAATTTAATGGCTTTAATATTCTGCTGGAGTTGTTCTAAAGCCTTGATCAACTTAGTTTTTCTTGAAGCTTTAACTGATTAAACTCTTTCAACCATGAAGAGATTTTCTTGACTTCTTCCATATTATTTGCTAGCACTGACTCATCAAACTTTTCAGGACCATAGAGTTGTGCAAATGGATTGGGCACAATTGGAGTTCTTATTTCGAGGCTTTGATAATCCCAAGGAGTAGAAAAAGTTCTTAAATACTGTAGGGATCTTTCGATGCATTGAGTTGTTCTAACCTGGGGCTTTTTTCGGCAGAGACCATTGTAAATCTCCCAGTCGGCAAAAGGGTCATATATCTCATACTGAGGAAAAGTATCTGTACTGGAAAAATATTCATTATTGCTCTGGAGATATGCTGCTTCCATTTCTTCAAATAAATCGGGGATTTGAAGAGATATAAGAAATTTTTCAATTTTGTCATGCATATTGATCTCATCAATATCAAGCATTTTTGCAGTGGTATAAACGGAAAAAGAAAAATCAACTGCACCAATCAACTGATAATAATTCAACCTCTTGAGAATTTCTATCATTTCATCTGTAAACAGTCGAGACCAATAATCATCCAGAGTTTTAAAATATAGTTTGACCTTCATATTAGGTAAAGGGTAGACCTTAACCAATTCTTCATCTAAACCCAGATTAACTCCAACATTCTTTGACTGCCAGGCTTAGCAGCGTTGAATCCACTGATTTCTCCTCATGCGAAAACCAACAATCTTCTTGATTTGCTGAGCAATATCTTCAAGAACTAATTCTAGAATGTGGAAATGTTTAACAAAAGTTTGAAAGGTATCATCGGATGATGTTTTACCTGGAAGCTCAAAAAGATCTGTTCTTTTGCTTGGGCCTGAGAAAGTATGCATCTTATTCATGTCTCATGTGAGATAATCTTCCAGATAATTTGAAATTCCTGGAATCCATTCAACATCAAATTCGTACATATTAAACCATATCTGCCATGCTAACAATCTACCTCTAGCTAGCTGTCTAGAGATTTTAGTAGATAGAAAATGTGTAAAGTTCATAGAATCTGTTCTAATTAAAAACTTTGCAGGGGCTAGATAAATTTCAATTTTTTGGATTCCATTGAAGATTGCAAGTGTTTCTTTTTCTGCTGCAAAATATCCTTTCTGGTGTGGAAAAAATTCTCCTGATGCATATGCACACAATTCTTCTTCACCTGATTCTTGCTTTTCAAATAACACTGCTGCCCAAAAAGAATCGGAAGCATCAGTCTGTAAAATTAAAAATCCTTGTCCAGGGGGCTTAAGTTGTGGTAAATGCTTACATTCTTCTTTAAGCAATTTTACCGCATCTGTAGCCTCAGGGGACCATCCTGAATGCAAATGCTGCCTAATTGGGGTTGTTTTCTCTGATAGCCTTGGAATATATTTATGAATATAATTCAACACTCCAAGAAATCTTTGAATCATTTTAGTATCAGAGAGTTTGTCTGGAAACTCAGACAATTTTGTCAAAACATGCGGCTGCATTTGTATTTTTCCATCAATAACATGAATGCCTAAAAAATCAATACCATTTTGAAACAATACCATCTTCTTTTCTGAAAGAACAATACCATGCTGTCGAACTTCATCTAAAAATATTTTTAGATGCTGGAGATGGCTTTCTGGATCTGCACTATGAATTAAAATATCATCAATATATCCACAAATGAAGTCATACTTGCCAAAAATATAATCCATACGCCTTTGGAAGAATGCAGGTGCATTCTTCAAGCCAAAAGGTACTACTTTCCATTGGAAAAATCCAGCAGGGCATGTGAAAGAAGTCTTGTGTCTATCTTCGACTCTTATCTGGATCTGATAGTAACCTGACTTCATATCAAACTTGCTGAAAAATTTGCTAGTTTGAATCTTCTGCATTATTGTCTCTTTTCTTGGTAATGGATAATTAAAGCTTTTAGTGATAGCATTGAGAGGCTTATAATTAATTACCATTCTTGCTTTTCCTCTAATTATCTCAGAATGATTCCTAACTAGAAAAGCTGAGCAAGAATAATGAGACTCACTTGGTTCAATCAATTGAAGTTGCAGAAGTTCATCTATCTGTTTTCTGATTTCTTTTTCATCGGAAGGGGTGCAAGGAATTAGCTTACCTTTGACACCATTATCATGGAGAGTGATTATTTCCTGTTGTGGACTCTCAACTGACCAGAACACTTAGGGATTCTCAGAGCAATTCTTGAACAATTCATCATATATTTGTACCTGCTCTTGGGACCAATCAGGATTTACATGTGCCTTCTGCTTGGTTTTCTTTTGAGCTCGATCTTCATATAATTGGAGAACTTCAATCCAATTATTAGAATCTTTTGCAGGTCTTCTAGTTCCAACTTTCTTTTGGCTATTTTGTTTTTGTGCCTCTGAATTAGCCAAGGTAAGTCGTGGAACAGAAATGGCACTTTTTTTTATATTAAAAATCATTTTATCCTCACTGATTGTTACTAGAAGGACTGATGAAAGAAATGGCATCCCTAAAGATAAACTGGTTGAAGTATCATAATATTGGACAGCTGAAATTTTTACAATCTTCCCTCCAACTTTTAAAGAAATATTATCAACATAATGAGTCAGAGAGACAGAACCTCCAATGGTTTCTGAAACCATAATATGATTAAGAGGTTTCCAAAGGCCTTTAAATAGAGAGGGGCGAGCTAAATTGTTAGATACACCAGTATCTATAAAGGCATGAACAGCAATCCAATCTTGACGAACTTGAACTTCAACAGGGATATACAGAAGATTGTGAGTTTTAACAATATTTTTCAAAAAATACGACTCTTCTGGAGTAGATACATGAATTGCGGATGATGGTGAAACATTTTTGGGATATGGACAAAAAGAATTTAGTGGAGGAAGAACAGAGGATTCGGGGAGGGTAGGAGGCGGAATAGAAACAGAAGGAATATCTACAACTGATGAGGGTGCAACAGAAATGTCATCAGCAAAATCAGAAGTTTCAGAAGTATAGTCATCTGCATATTCATCACTATAATGCATTTCATCTTCTTCCTCACAGTCAGAATCATAGCAGCGATTCTTCTTTTGAGATAGTTCAGGACTATCATCAACATCTGAAAAAGAGGCATCTGTTAAAATGTATACTTCAGAAACATCATCTTGTGAATCAACCATGGACCAATTATCAACAAATTCTTCAATATCAATACAAGCTTTGAGTTTGTTTGAGGAGCTCTTTGGACACTTCTTTGCAAAATGACCTTCCTGTTTACAGATAAAAAAAGCATTACTTTTAGGCGACTGTCTCCATTTCTTCAAATATCGGTATTTTTTAAAAGGTCTTTTGGGATGAGCTACTCGTTTAGGTCTGTATTTGCCATATTCTCTAGATCTCCTTTTCTTGAACGGGGTCCAAGGTAAAACAAATCTACAGACATCTAAACCAGGGGAAAACTCAGAAGCTTTCTTCTGCCAGCATAAATATTTGACCTTTTCGGAACATCTAAACAAAAGATCAATCCAGTAGATCTGATCAATGCTTTTATTCTGGACTTCTAGATCTTTCAGAATTAATTCTCCTAAATTTCATGGCAGCTTTGACAAAAATGACACTTTTTGAACTGAATCATTACTGAGATTGGCTTTAAAGACTTTACCCATATAATCATCACCAAACTGTTGGAGAAACTTGACATCCTTTAACTCCATACGAGCTAAATCAGTCATGAGTTGCTTTTTCTCATCAACAGGTTCTGGAACAAATTGGGTTTTTAGCAAGAGTTCTAAAGTGGCAAGAACAGCATTACAGACATTCATTCTTTCTTCAGCAGTTGGGGTCATCCACCAATCATAAACAATGCCAGCCATTCTTTTTTCAGCAAGATAGAAAATAGCCTCATTGTTTAATTTTGAAATGACTTGCATTTGATATAATGCGCCAATCCTAACGCTAATTGATTCAGCAGGATTTTTGGATTTTTCTAAATCTAAAACATAACCAGTAGAACTGGTTGCAAAAAGATCTTCTTCTATTCTGGGATACTTGGATTGTTCTCTGAAAACATGAGCCTTTTGCAAGGAAGGCAAGATAAAAGATGGAAACTTTTTTGCTGCATCTTCAAGAGTAGCCAATTCACTTTTTGATTTAATTTTCTGAGCAGACTCTAAAGTTGTTTCAGAGAAAATATTTTTAGTAGGTGGAATTTCTTTACCCTTTTCGGCTGCTTGGACACTTGATTTTATTCCACTATCTTCTATTTCTTCAAATTCCCAGATATTTTTAGTATCCATAGAAAAACGGGGAGTTCTAGATTCTCGTTTTCTTCTTTCTTTTTCTTTCTTTCTTCTAGCTTTTTCTTCTTTCCTAGATTTATCTGCTTGCTGTTCTTCATGCAGCAATCGAAGATTAGCTAGGATTTCTTCTGATTGAGAACCTAAATCATCGAGTACTTCTTCTGCATGTGAGCACCAGGTAGTTAAATAATTACCCAACTGGTAAACTTCATCAAGATCTTTAGTGTTATTAACACTATGCTCTATTAAAGGTGCACAGTCAACTCGGGTAGTTGGCTGTTTTGACATAGAAGAAGTAGTGCAGAATTTAGTCTTTGGAGGTCATTTGCCACCTTTGACAAAACGATGGTTTGCATATTGCCACTCTTCTTGAGGTTTAGCAGAAATATGAGAAATACGATGCATCTTCTGTACAGGAAGGAAAGGTTTATTTTCAGGTATATACAATTCATTTGAACCTAGTTCAGGTTCTGAAGGAAAAACGTCGGAAATGGGTGAAACATTCACTCTACTTGAAGAAGACGATTCACTTTGATTTACAGGCACGACATATCTTCTGGGTTTGAACAGAGGTCTTTGAATCTCTGGCTTTGGGGGAATTAACTTAACACGACCATCAGCTATAGCAATTCTTTTCATTTTCGACTCTGGTTTCTTTGCATCAGCTAGAGAATTATATTGGAAATACCAGTCATTAGGAACTTCTTCAGGACTATATATGGCTCCTTCAACTTGAGCATTAGACAGACCAACTGTAACACAATCTTTTAGAACAGACTGTTTGAGCTTTGGATGTGCTGTATTAGTCAACTGGAACGAAGTTTGGATTATTACAGACAAATATTCACTGTCATCTATTCATCAAAATAAGTGGAGGTATCTTCCCTAGAGGAACCAACAGAGAAAGCGAAGGTAGAGGAAACCCTTATTTGGAATCAAATTCAAGGACATAAATTTAAATTAGTTAAATGGAATATTCAGAAAAAAAAAAATCCAGTGGGTTAAGAATATTCAAGAACATGAACAACCAAAAGGAGAAATCAATTACTGTTCTAATTAATTTTGTTTTCCCCAAATCCATCATAGAGTGTTAAGGTAATCTGAAGTATTCGAAATTCCCCAGCTAATCTTTTTAATTCACTTGTAAATTCTGTTAGCCACCTATAAAATTTGTCATATCAAATGGTGGCTAAATCATTTTTTGAAGCCTTCAAGAAACAAGTTTTATTGTAAAATTGTTAATTCTTGAAGTCTTATGAAGACACCTTATTCTTTGATTAATCTTCACTGCTGTTTCCCTCTTAATTCTGAAATTTTCTTGTTTTGCTGAATAAAAGACTGTTGCAAAAAATCCATTTTTCCCTCATTTTACCTCCCCTTTTCACTCAGAAATCCCTTCATTTTTATCCCCTTTATTCCCATAAAATTCCTCTATTTTTCATGCATTCCCTTCTTCCCTTCATAAAACCCCTTTTATAAGGTTTGAAAATCAATTTTGAACCTTACCGAAACCCCCAAATCCATTGAAAATCCTTGAAAAAATCATAAAAAATAAGCTTTTTTAACTACAGGCCTAAGCCCCTTTGGACTAAACCCTAAACCACTTCCCCTCCATGCGACGTGGTGCTGGAACCAAGCGCTAATGGTCCCGAGCGATTATCTCATCGGAAACTTTGATGGGCGCATTTCTTTATTTTAACACAATCCCCCGATGCGATTGGCCCTTTTGTATATAAGCCTCAATCCCTTTGTCGCTTTATAAAACCTAGGGCCCGCAATTGGGTGCTAAAACACGTAAATAAACCTTTCCCCGGTGCAATTTTCCTTTTTATAAACATAAAAACCCACTTTTCCTATGTTTGTATTGAAACCCGCCGATTCAATGTTTTTAATGAAAAGGACCGTTGATTTTTTCCCGATCGGTGATCAATGAAGTCTCGCATCGGAGTTTTTGATCTAGCACATTTGAAAATCCCACTCCTTCCTCCCGATTCTGATTGGCCCTCTTATGCATAAACCCCTAATCCTTTCATCCTTTCGCATATACCCTGAGGTCCCGCAGTCAGGCGCTAAACCTTATATATAACCCCTCCCCGACACAAAAATCCTTTGTATTTCATAAAATTTCATTTTTACTATGTTACAAAGGGTTACACCTGTTCATTGGTTAGACCCATTCCCGACCATTGATCATAAGCCAATCCAAAGGCCAACGCAATCTCGCATCGTAGATTCCCATTGGGCGCTTTTATATTTTATTCACCCCCTCCCGATTGGCGGTCTCCCGATTCATTTCTCACCGTCGATCTGATCCGCAGATCAATGATCCACAGCCAATCACACCGGTGCCCTTTATTTTTTGCCCCCACCAATCGCAAAGCTCCGATTACATCTGGGTCGTCCCTACAATAAGATCTGATGCTCTAGATCTTCCCTTGCCACCTTGGTTAAATTTCATACACCCTGCTTTATAATGTTTTTCAGCCAAATCTCAACCGTTGATCTCTGTAGATCAACGGCCCATATTAACCCTTTCTCCACCTTATATATTATTCCATTAACCTTGAAGATCGATCTCGACCGTCCATGTTAAAGATCTAACGGCCTAGATTCATCCTGGTAGGCCCGACTCTCTTGAGCTCTACCCGTCCCATATTTGATCTCCGTCGTCCATCCTCTGATCGGACAGTCCAGAATAAAACCACCCTACCTTGTTCTGCCTGCACATCTTGCCGAGATCGTGCTCACTCCCCGACTGTCCGATCTGAGACCCCTGATCCGACAGTTGACGTGCATTTTCACGTAAATTCATGCCCAAACGTTAATTCTCAGAAATCACGCAATATGGGCAGTTTTGAAATGCCACATGTCACCCTCTGACGCATGTCGCGTTCAAAAAGCTAAAACCACCCATTCGCCTTTTCGTCGCGCGAAACCAGCTGTTTTTTTCTCCGAACCCGCTTTCCCCCATTTCTATTACATTTCATCGCATGTTTTCCATGTCGTTGATCTCTGCAAATCAACGGTTCAGATTCAATCAAACCATTGAACTATCGCCCTTCGCTTTTCTTCCAAGGGATTTCTTAGATCAATCTTAACCGTTGATCTCGTTGGGCTAATCTAATCCAACTACTTACAATTATCTGGGAAACCCCAAACTTCATTTCAATACATTTCCTCCGCCAATGGGTTTTGCACCCATTTTCCTTTTTTTTCTTCCATTTTCCAATAATGTGACCCCTTTGCATTATTTATTCACAACTAATCTCGACCATTGATCAACATAGATCAACGGTTCGGACTTAATCTCCCACCGTTTGATTCCAACCACCTCCCTTTTAATCTCTGCGCGCGATCTCCACCGTTGGATGCTTAAATGCAATGGCTGCGTTCTAATTTCCAGCCTCTGAAGCAGTCTTACCCAGCCACGCAGGATTTTTATAACATTTTGTGTATTTTTCAGGTTTTAAAGGTTTTTCAAATGATTTTAAAATAAAATAAAAGGCTGAGGATGACGATCCTCCAGGCTTTCATTTATCAAAGAGTATCCACCTACAGGGTTCCATATCACGTTTCATCAGTGCATCATGAGCACTGATGCCATAAGAACCCTCTGCACACCTGTACATCAACAAGACACAGTAAAAATTGATAGAAACAGAGATTATCAGTGTTGAAGATCCAATCAAACCAGAGATGAAGAAATAAAGATGGTTTACACAGTTTGGTGGATTACGGCTAAAATTGACAATTAAAAGCCTAATCCACTAAATTAAACACAGTTAAAGAACAAAAGACAGAATTTAGGTTGAATTATGCCTAACACACAGATCAGAAGCCAATTAGTCATGTTTTAGGTCAAAATAAAAATATCTATAAAACAAAGAAAGCCTCCAATTCCACATCAGAGGCTAATTAATTCCTCTCAGCTACCAGATTGCCACCTGTAGCCTCAAAGCATTCAACAAAGGGCCGAGTAATGACCAAAACAGAGGATATTTGCCTCAAATTCAGCCCAACAGTTATCCCGAGCCAAAGGAACCTATTACAAAATATCAGCAGAGTTATTACAACGATGACACAGAGCCTTAAAGTCAACAAAAGCTTCCCAACAAGCTTAAAATTTAATGTAAAAAAATTAATACAGAGAAATATCTGTAATCTTCTCCATTGAGCCCCTCAAAGGCCGAGAAGCATTAACTGTATTAATTGAACCCATAGATCTTTTCTCTCTTCGACCTCCTCATTTTCCTATAAAATCTTCTTGAGGAGCTCATTGTAAAGGGTTGGTTGTAGAACTTAGAAATATACTTGTGCTCGAAATTTCTACATGTAAATAGTGTTCAGAGGCTCTTGAAGCTCTGTTTGTAGTCAAATAAGTTAGGCTGAGAAGTGAAGATGATTGCTGAATTGAAACATTGGACTTGAAGAATGTAACTGGATTGACATCAATATACAAGCTGTTTCTTGGGATCCTGGTCTATATCACTGGTGAAGTGCTCCTTTTTGTGTTATTTTTTTCCTTTCATGTATGCCATTTTTTCCATTATTCTATGATAAAGAATAGCAAGCATAGAGTTAGGATTTACTGTTTACAGTACCCTTCTCTGACTGATAAGCTTTATCTCAATGCTTTCTTCCAAATTGTTTATTTAAGAATGATTCAATACAGTTCAAGCAGTTAGGAATGTTGGCGTTCCCTCTTCCTACTGTTTACTTTAAACATTGTTCTTGAATGTTATTTTTATTATCTACTCAGTAAAGTTAGACTAGAAAAGTGATGGTTTGCCCTGTTTTCTAGCTTCTTTCTCCAAAGGCAGTTCTGAAAGTTTCCCTAAGAGTATGCTGAAAGCAAACTAGATTTAAAAGTATCTTATCTGATCTTAGGCTACACTTTGTTTTTCTTATCTGTTGTCATCCCTTATGAAAGTAATTATGCGGGTTTTTGGATTGTTTTTCTGTTGATTCGGCTTTAATACAAACTTGCCCAAAGAAGTCTATGTTTAGCCCTTTCCTTTGGCCAATTTTAAACAGTTACTTAAAAGGCTTTTCTTGTTTGGATAGACTGATAAATCCCAGTTGAAATTATTGTCTATTTCCACCACTTCAACACTTTTACTGTTCCATTCCATCATTTTATCTCAAATATCTTGTGATATAGATGACTTGCCCCTTGGATCACTCTTGAAATTGTTGCTCAATTAAAACCTTTTATGACTCCATAGCCCAATGGACTAAAAACCAACGTTATATCTAGCTTAGTATCCAAAGCTTGTTCTGATTGCTTGAAACTTCACACCTTTGAAACTCTTTTCATTTTAGGACTTTCCACTCAACTAAAAATCATGCTCAACCATCCAAAAACAAACAAAAACCCTTGCTCTTAATAACTAGCCTAATATCATATCCAAAAAGCCTTAAAGATAAATCAATCTTTGCACTTATAGAGAGATCCCTCTCTGGATTCAGGAGGGCTAGATCCTAGAATCCCAAAATGGTTCAAGTGTTGTCTCTGTAGTTTGTATTTGCCAATCTTGCAAATTACAGGGAGCTAACATTTCTGGCGACTCCGCTGGGGATTTCTGAGTTCATGGTTTCTTAGCAAGATTTTATAGACTCATTAGTCTCCCAAACAAACATAAAAGACTCAGAAAAACCCAAAACATTTTTGATTGGTACATGGTGGTGGACCATAAAACATTTTACCTCCAAAAGAGCTAAGAACTTCCACCTGGCGACTCCACACTCTACAACTCCCAAAAGACCAAATGACTCCACTGGTAGAAGACCTTGAACTGATTGAACAAACACAGTGACCTCTTTTCTGATTTACAAACATGGATTTAGATATAGACCCAGAAGAAAAACATATGTTCATGATGGAAAAATTGATGTATATGCTTGGAAGAAGGGTGGATAGGTTTATGGCTAATCTAAACATTGGTGATCCAGAGCAACATATGCCTTTCCCTGAGCAAACACAAACTCTACCACTGCAAGACATGTATGATGAACAAAATTATAGAGAAAATAATCAATAAAAATTGCTAACCATGATGGAAAAGATGATGTACATGCTTGGAAAGAGAATGGATAGGTTGATGGCTAATATGAATATTGATGATCTAGAGCAACCTATGCTTTTCCCTAGTCAAACACAAGCCCAATCACCTCAAGACCAAGATAATGAACAAGATATGTATTATGATCAACACCTTATAGAAGATGATGAGCAAACTTACAAAGGAAGCAATAAAGAAGGTAGTCAAGAAATTTTTGATTGCCTTCCTATGTCTTGTACTATGCTGATAAGAGATCTTCATGACCAAAATGCAAAAACATATAGTGAACAGTGCTTTGATGAAACAAGTAGCTACTTTCAAAATGCAGAATCTGATGTAGGAGGAGAACCAACTCATATAGGGACTTCCCCTCTAGATTACAACCCATATCAGATTACACAAGAAGAGTGGCATCCTGATAATGTAGAAAAAACAACTCATGAACTTTATATGCAAACTGAGTATCATAAAAATCATGAGGAATTTTTTACACAAAAAGGTCAGGAAAAAATAGGAAATCCTCAAAGTTTCCCTGCAAGCACAAGTCAATATCTCCTCTAAGAGGCTCAAGAAGACATCCAACCTCAAAATCAGCCTTTACAAGAGACAAAGAACTGTTGTACTTCTGTTCAAAGGAACATAGAAACATCTTCCCCTTTGACAGAAAAAGAGATAGATCAGATAATTAATAAACATTTAGTCTCTGAAAATTATTGCAAAATAAATAATCTTGCTCATTCACATAGAGAAATTTGTTGTAAAGAGGAAGAAACTTCTTTTGTTGATCATGAGAAAGAGGGTAGCTCTTTTTCTGTTTATGCTGAAAGAAAAATATCTCATTTAACAGAAGAACAAATTGATCAAATACTAAGCAAGAAGCTACCCTCCAAACCATCATCTCAATTAGACAATCATGAACATGGTGCATATTCCATAGAACAATCCAATGGCACTCAAGACAAAGAGGACAGTAAGGAAATTGATGATAATGCTGAAACTAGTCCTTTTTGGAATATGAATTTTGATGGGTCACGTACTAAAACTAATGCAGGTGTAGGAATATGGATTTACAATACAGGAAACAATAATTCTAAAGCCCATTCATACAAATTGAGTTTTCAATGCACAACTGACATAGTAGAGTATGAGGCACTCCTCTTAGGGCTACATTTATTGAAGAAATCAAGAGCCCAGAAGATAACAGTTCATGGAAATGCAGAATTGGTAATTAGGCAAGTGAAAGATGAATGCATGGTTAAACAACCTAGACTTATATCTTATAAAGATGATGCCATGTATTTATTAAAAACTTTTAAATATTTCCAACTTATTCTTGTTCCTAAAGACCAAAATAGTTTTGCTAGTGGATTAGCCCTTGTGGCAAGTACATGTCTGAGACCTTGGGAGAGCAAACAATATACAATTCAAGAAAAATTTAGACCAGCTATCCCAAACAATAAAAGATACTAGAAAAACTTTGAAGGAGAAAAACCAATAGAAGACTGTCCTACTGAGGATATACCATCTTTTCAAGAAGAAACTTCTCCCCTCATTGGTATCTATCTGCCATTCAAAGAACCTGAATTTATATCAGAGGCAAGCATAGATTTAGAGAAAGAAGAAATTTCACTGCTTGTTGTTTTGCAGGTTAAGAATGATGATGCTTCCAAGCAATATACTAAAGAGGTAGTCCTCAAAGTTGAAGTCTTGGAAGCACACAATCCACCAGACATGGAGGGCCAAAAAGAATAGAATCTTCATCTTTTCTTTGTTGATCCTTTGGAAGAGTGTGTGGAAGCCCCAATTGGCTCAAATTATCAAGCATTGATCCTTTGCAAGAGCCAAATGCATGAAAAGTTGTTACCTTCTGTGATAGCCTTAGTTTTGAAGATTAATCTTCAAATGTACTATGGTTACTTCTTACTAGTAGAAAATTTCTCTACTCTTCTTTGTCACTACTCAATTGGCTACATTGGCACTATTGTACTATATAGAGATGTAAATATTCCAAGATCGAATAGGTTAGATAGGAATGTCAATAAAGCTTAGTTTTGAGCATTTAGTTAGTCGTTGATTTTATTCTAAAAGAAAAAGAAAAATACAAAAAACAATAAAAGATAGAAAAGAGGGCAGAGTGAAAACAAGAAAGGTACAACCCCATACCAAAAAAGAGAAACAAAGTCTGAAAGTGTGCAAGCTCAAATGCCACTCCTAAAAAACACACTCCTAATTAGTCATACATCATAATCATGACTAATTAGTTTTAAATTTACTACTGATAGGTTAGTGAAATCAGATTTTCCAAACAGTTTAATCTTGGCTTATCAGTTAGGTAGATTAGGATACAAGAAAAAAGGTTCAAACAAGCTCAAAATCTGAACCTAAGTTTCCAAAAGAAAATGGCTCTAATTTGTTTAAATCATGAGTCAAAGACACAAGTGAACTGGTTCTAATCGGCCCAAAACTTGAACCAAAAAGGAATGTAAGACAACTCGAAACAACTCAAAATCAGAGCTAAAGAAAAGAGAAGGATGTTATGAAAACCTTCAGATCTTAAGCCTTCACCATTTTGATTTAATTTTCTGCAAAATAATTATCTATGTGCAGCTTGCTTTTTATGCCATAGATCAACAACAAGTTATATTGTTCAATCCTGACTTGTATGCTTTTAAATTTCTGTTTTAGAAATTAGTGAATAAAATCTGTTAGACAGTCTAATCCTAACAGATAGTAGATTAGGTAGAGAAGCTTATGAACTCAACTTATTAATCTGAGTTCATGGAGAAATAAGAAGTAGACTTAGACTAGTTTTTTACTTTCGAAAGAATAAAATGTTTGTATAAATATTTTTCCAATCCAAGTGCACTCTGAAAGAAGAAAAAATGTTAGATCAGTAGGATTGGGTAGGTAGAAAGCTTTGTTTGATAAAGATCCATTGTTTTTCATGGCTGCTAACATTTTCGAAACAGAAGAAGATCATCCAAGTAAGGAAGGTTGTAGCCCAATGGATGAGGCACTGATCAGCCCCCCAAAGAATGCAAGTCTGAAGTTCTTGATGCCTTCAAGAAGGCACCATCCCCATGTGGAGCCACTGTTAGCCACCTATAAAAATTTTCATATCAAATGGTGGCTAAATCATTTTTTGAAGCCTTCAAGAAACAAGTTTTATTGTAAAATTGTTAATTCTTGAAGTCTTATGAAGACACCTTATTCTTTGATTAATCTTCACTGTTGTTTCCCTCTTAATTCTGAAATTTTGTTGTTTTCCTGAATAAAAGACTACTGCAAAAAATCTATTTTTCCCTCATTTTACCTCCCCTTTTCACTCAGAAATCCCTTCATTTTTATCCCCCTTACTCCCACAAAATTCCTCTATTTTTCATGCATTCCCTTCTTCCCTTCATAAAACCCCTTTTATAAGGTTTGAAAATCCTTTTTGAACCTTATCCAAACCCCCAAATCCATTGAAAATCCTTGAAAAAATCATAAAAAATAAGCTTTTTTAACTACAGGCCTAAGCCCCTTTGGGCTAAACCCTAAACCACTTCCCCTCCATGCAACATGGCACTAGAACCAAGCGCTAGTGGTCCCAAGCGCTTATCACATCAAAAATTTTGATGGGCACATTTCTTTGTTTTAGCACAATCCCCCGATGCGATTGGCCCTTTTGTATATAAGCCCCGATCCCTTTGCCGCTTTATAAAACCTAGGGCCCGCAATCGAGTGCTAAAACATGTAAATAAACCTTTCCCCGGTGCAATTTTCCTTTGTATAAACATAAAAACCCACTTTTCCTATGTTTGTATTGAAACCCGCCGGTTCAATGTTTTTAATGAAAAGGACCGTTGATTTTTTCCCGATCGGCGGTCAATAAAGTCTCGCATCGGAGTTTTTGATCGGGCGCATTTGAAAATCCCACTCCTTCCTCCCGATTCTGATTGGCCCTCTTATGCATAAACCCCCGATCCTTTCATCCTTTCACATATACCCTGAGGCCCCGCAATCAGGCGCTAAACCTTATATATAACCCCTCCCCGACACAAAAATCCTTTGTATTTCATAACATTTCATTTTTTCTATGTTACAAAGGGTTCCACCTGTTCATTGGTTAGACCCATTCCTGACCGTTGATCATAAGCCAATCCAACGGCCAGCGCAATCTCGCATCGGAGATTCCCATTGGGTGCTTTTATATTTTATTCACCCCCTCCCGATTGGCGGTCTCCCGATTCATTTCTCATCGTCGATCTGATCCGCAGATCGACGGTCCATAGCCAATCGCATTGGCGCCCTTTCTGTTTTTCCCCCGCCTATCGCAAAGCTCCGATTATATCTGGGTCGTCCCTACAATAAGATCCGACGATCCACATCTTCCCTTGCCACCTTGGTTAAATTTCATACACCCCACTTTATAATGTTTTTCAGCCAAATCTCAGTCGTTGATCTCTGTAGATCAACGGCCCATATTAACCCTTTCTCCACCTTATATATTATTCCATTAACCTCAAAGATCGATCTCTACCGTCCATGTTAAAGATCTAATGGCCCAGATTCATCCCAGTAGGCCCAACTCTCTTGGGTCCTACCCGTCCCAGATTTGATCTCTGCCATCCATCCTTTGATCGAACGGTCCAGAATAAAACCACCCTACCTCGTTCTGCCCGCGCATCTTGCCGATATCGTGCTCACTCCCAGACCGTCCGATCTGAGACCCCTGATCCGACGGTTGACGCGCATTTTTGCGTAAATTCATGCCCGAACGTTAATTCTCAGAAATCATGCGATATGGGTGGTTTTTAAATGCCACATGTCACCCTCTGACACATGTCACGTTAAAAAAGATAAAATTTCCCATCCGCCTTTTCGCCGCGCGAAACTAGCTGTTTTGTTCTCCGAAACCGCTTTCCCCCATTTCTATTACATTTCATCGCATGTTTTCCCTACTGTTGATCTCTGCAAATCAACGGCTCAGATTCAATCAAACCATTGAACTATCGCCCTTCACTTTTCTTCCAAGGGATTTCTTAGATCAATCTTAACCGTTGATCTCGTTGGGCTAATCTAATCCAACGACTTACAATTATTTGGGAAACCCCAAATTTCATTTCAATACATTTCCTCTGCCAAAGGGTTTTGCACCCATTTACCTTTGTTTTTCTTCCATTTTCCGATAATGTGACCCCTTCACATTATTTGTTCAAAACTAATCTTGACCGTTGATCAACACAGATCAACGGTTCGGACTTAATCTCCCACCGTTTTATTCCAACTGCCTCCCTTTTAATCTCTGTGCGCGATCTCCACCGTTGGATGCTTTCATCCAACGGCTGCGTTCTAATTTCCAGCCTCTGAAGCAGTCTTACCCAACCACGCAGGATTTTTATAACATTTTGTGTATTTTGCAGGTTTTAAAGGTTTTTCAAATGATTTTAAAAGAAAATAAAAAGCCGAGGATAATGATCCTCCAGGCTTTCATTTATCAAAGAGTATCCACCTACAGGGTTCCATATCACGTTTCATCAGTGCATCATGAGCACTGATGCCATAAGAACCGTCTGCACACCTGTACATCAACAAGACACAACAAAAATTGATAGAAACAGAGAGTATCAGTGTTGAAGATCCAATCAAAACAGAGATGAATAAATAAAGATGGTTTACATAGTTTGGTGGATTACGGCTAAAATTGACAATTAAAAGCCTAATCCACTAAATTAAACACAGTTAAAGAACAGAAGACAGGATTTAGGCCAAATTATTCCTAACACACAGATCAAAAGCCAATTAGTCTTGTTTTAGGTCAAAATAAAAATATCTATAAAACAGAGAAAGCCTCCAATGCCACATCAGAGGCTAATTAATTCCTCTCAGCTACCAGATTGCCACCTGTAGCCTCATAGCATTAAAAAGAGGGCTGAGTAATGACCAGAACAGAGGATATTTGCCTCAAATTCATCCCAGCAGTTATCCCGAGCCAAAGGAACTTATTGCAAAATATCAGCAGAGTTATTACAACGATGACACAGAGCCTTAAAGTCAACAAAAGCTTCCCAACAAGCTTAAAATTTAATGTAAAAAAATTAATACAGAGAAATATCTATAATCTTCTCCATTAAGACCCTCAAAGGCCGAGAAGCATTAACTATATTAATTGAACCCATAGATCTTTTCTCTCTTTGACCTCCTCATTTTCCTATAAAATCTTCTTAAGGAGCTCATTGTAAAGGGTTGGTTGTAAAACTTTGAAATATACTTGTGCTCGAAATTTCTACATGTAAATAGTGTTCAGAGGCTCTTGAAGCTCTGTTTGTAGTCAAATAAGTTAGGCTGAGAAGTGAAGATGATTTCTGAACTGAAACATTGGACTTGAAGAATGTAACTGGATTGACATCAATATACAAGCTGTTTCTTGGGATCCTGGTCTATATCACTGGTGAAGTGCTCCTTTCTGTGTTATTGTTTTCCTTTCATGTATGAAATTTTGTCCATTATTCTCTGATAAAGAACAGCAAGCATAGAGTTAGGACTTATTGTTTACAGTACCCTTCTCTAATCGATAAGCTTTATCTCAATGTTTTCTTCCAAATTGTTTATTTAAGAATGATTCAATATGGTTCAAGCAGTTAGGAATGTTGGCGTTCCTCCGTCCTACTGTTTACTTTAAACATTGTTCTTGAATGTTATTTTCATTATCTACTCAGTAAAGTTAGACTAGAAAAGTGATGGTTTGCCCTGTTTTCTAGCTTCTTTCTCCAAAGGCAGTTCTGAAATTTTCCCTAAGAGTATGCTAAAAGAAATAGAGATTTAAAAGTATCTTATCTGATCTTAGGCTACACTTTTTTTTTCTTATGGTTAGCCCTGTCCTTTGGCCAGTTTTAAACAGTTACTTAAAAGGCTTTTCTTGTTTGGACAGACTGATAAGTTGAAATTATTGTCTGTTTCCACCCCTTCAACACTTTTATTGTTCCATTCCATCATTTTATCTCAGAGATCTTGTGATATATATGACTTTCCCCTTGGATCACTCTTGAAATTGTTGCTCAATTAAAACCTTTTATGACTCGATAGCCCAATGGAATAAAAACCAGCGTTATATCTATCTTAGTAGCCAAATCTTGTTCTAATTGCTTGCAACTTCACACCTTTGAAACTCTTTTCATTTTAGGACTTTCCACTCAACTAAAAATCATGCTCAACCATCCAAAAACAAACAAAAACCCTTGCTCTTAATAACTAGCCTAATATCATATCCAAAAAGCCTTAAAGATAAATCAATCTTTGCACTTATAGAGAGATCCCTCTCTGGATTCAGGAGGGCTATATCCTAGAATCCCAAAGTGGTTCAAGTGTTGTTTCTGCAGTTTGTATTTGCCAATCTTGAAAATTACAGGGAGCTAAAAAATTCAAGGCACAATCATTGTGATTGCTTTATCAAACCATACCATCTGTGCGCATCTCTGAATCTGCCTCACAAAACACATTTGTACAACATCAACACTTTTTTTTATCAGTTACAACTGCAATATTTCTGGTTGGAAATTTGTTCATTGAAAAAAGTAATTGTTAATATTCTTAAACCTACTTATTCTATGGATTCCGAATCGAAAGAAGATATTACAAGATAAAGTAAATCAAATTTTAACTGAGTGTTTGTAAAATGCATTTCAAAGAAACCATCACAATATTTTCCCATGCACATTTCCTCAAAAGTGCCTTGGATATGTCTCATGCGCATTCTCTCAAAAATATTCTCTTTGAACATGCCAGATTCTTTTGAGGGAGATAAATTATTCACAATGTTATTGCAGCATAAGGACTAATGTGAGAAAAATAATCCAACATCTAATCTTGGTTTATATTATAATGAACCTTCAATTCTGGAAATGCTTCAATCCCTAGGGTTTAGTCCATCCATCAACAACCATAGCTCACATGGCACATGGCCTTTGTGACCCAACCAGCCAAACCAAAGTGACCTAGTTCCATGGAAAACCATCATCACAATAAACCACGACACTAAACCAGCCAAGGCTACCTAGTTCCATGGAATCCCATGATACCAGATTAAGAAATATCTTGCAGATACTTTTGATGGTGTGAAATGGTGTCACCAACATAAAAAATACATACACAGTCTTACGCCCATCCTATAGTTATGCCCAGGCTTGAATACTACCCTAAAATTCTAGGTATATTAAATTCATAAAGAATTTAGTTGATTCCCCAGGCCTCAAAATGCCTTTCGGTGATGCACTTACAATTCCAGCCAAGTAACATGCATACCACGGCATCAATGTTTATTTAGTTATCAAAAACCAAGATGCCATGAAAAATCTCTGATTTGGTGAATGTTAAAGCAATATCAGAAATGGAACACTAGCCAGACCATCTGTCCCTTCATTTCTAGCTTCCAAACTCAATCCCTACCACACTTCTCTCAATGCTAAATAAACTTGCATTCTAAAATATGTCAATATTTTCCTGTAGCTATACCAGCCTAGATCTATCTTAATTCCAGATCTACTAATTGCCGAGAAGAATCAAATCTCTTGAGGTGCAAACCTCTTTTAGAGTGAGAAGAGATTTTATCCCTCATGACACTTGGTAGATCTCGAGTTTAGATGGATATAGACTGGTCTTGTCCCCTTTAAATAAGTTATATTCCACATGTATGCCATAGATCAATACCATGGGTCAATATGTATTTTAAAATTTATTATTTTATTATTTTGTTTTACATAGAACTGGGCATTACAACTTATCTTCCATACTGGGTTTTGATGAAGAGTGTGTCTTAGCTCAAATATACATTCATGAAACATTCTTGAACTCCATGAGAATGCAATATATTTAGCTTTGAATTCCAAGAGAATGCAATATATTTAGCTTGTATACAATTTGTAAGTAAATGTCAAAATGTTCTGAGAACCGGGTCCTGTGTACTATAAAATCACATGCCAACATTCTAGGTATCATAAAATAAGAGATCCACAAAATCACATGTGAACATTCCAGGTATAATCAAATAAGAGATCCACAATATCATTGAAGAAGATTTTTCCAACGTGCATCAATGAGAAAATCTCAAAAATCCCCTAATCCATGTATCTTGTCAAGTTAATCGCTGTGAAAATGCTGAAGGCCTGACTTATCTTGCAATTGATGAATACCTGAGAAATATTGTTTGTTCGGAAATATCTCCTAGAACTATTTAACATATTTGTGTTTGTGTTCTCAAGTGACTTTTGGAAGGACTTTGTTATATAAGTGTCAAAAGATGAGATTCATGTAACCTGTTTCAAAATCCGAAAACAACTAGTCTGCAGCCATAATTACATTCATACTTACGTGTCGAACTATAATCAGAATAATGTGATAATTCCCCACTTTAATGGATTTCCATAATTAGTAGTATTGACATCAAAAGGAGATTCACTTTGTCTACTAGTTTCAATTTTGATGTCTTCTAACATATCATTATGTTCGATCTTATTTGTTCCACAAACCCTGATTATGGTCATAATGAAATCACTTAAGATCCCACAACTGCTATTTCTATTGAGATTCAAGATGCCCTTTTCACGGGGTCCTTTGATTCCAAGGGGGATAGATCACTCTCATGCAAAAATATTTAACTAAGAAAATGCCTTTCTCTAACTAGATCATTTAGGTTGTAATATTGACAGTTGTGCATCCAACTGATTTTTCAAAATTGAGACAAATTATAGTTTCATTTATTTGTGTTGATATTTTTATTTTTATTTATAGTGCATTCAATGATGATTCCAAAAACTACCAAATTGATCAGTTTACATACAAACCCAATCATACTTTCCATCATTTTTCACTAAAATATTACTACAATCCATCTTATGTTAGCTCTGAAATACTCAAACTCCTGAGGATAGGACAACTAAGGACAACGAGGCTTCTTGTTGGTTCAGAAATGCACCATCAAGATTTTATCTCTTGCATCCTATAGTCCTTGCCTTTTGTGCACATTTGAAGGGCAGCTAAGTCTACAAGTCTATGAAACAATGATCAAGAATGCCTATAAAAGAAGTGAAGTTCATGTATGATACACTTGACCCTATCCAAAGCGTTAAAATTAAGATATATTAGGCGTTTAAAATCTCAAGTTGTAGCATAGTGTTTAGGCCTTCTTCTCAAACACACTAAGATATTTACCTCTGTTCCATTTATGTGTTGCACTAGATCTATTCCGATCACTGATTTATAAACAATATTTACAGTGCTAATTAATATTTTAGAACAACCATAAGGTATATATATATATATATATATATATATTACTGTCAAGTTTGAATTAAATTCTGGGTATGAGATCTTACTATACATTGAATAATTGAAATTAGGGTGTTGATAGTGACTCTGTTGATGGAAGAATATTAATTTGGCCTCCTTTCTAAATGTGTATCTCTAACTTTAAAGGTTAAACTAATAGCTTAAGGACAGTAACTTGATTCAGGCATTGTAGCCATTAATCAGATCCTTGGCTTGGAAAAAATTTGCAATCTATGTTAGGGAGTTTTGAAGGAAAATGCCAACATTATAAGGGTTTCAGTGAAGCCTTAAGAGAAGAAAACAACACAAATCATATATTCAAGAAGTGTTGGCCTATGTTGAGTTGAATAACTTCATTGTAGAATCAGACGCACTAAGCCAATCATTCATTTCATGTTCAACATCTTCGTACATCAAATGCATTAAGCCAATCGTTGACTTCAAATTTTGTTGTGATTATTGTACTTGCATACATAATTAATTACACATATGTAGTATTCATGTTCAATTATTGAAGTCTAAATATATATATATATATATATATATATATATATATATTGCAAGTAAGCATTCATAAACATTCAAAGTTGACAATATATCATTTTGCAGACAAAGTCTCATCATAGTCTTGCAAATAAAATAACAAGAGGACCGTTGTTAATTAGGTTTCATCTGTCTAGTAGGTATGTGTGGAGTTGTTGAGTAAGGAATTGTTTGTTCTTGTACTATTCCACAACTCTTTTTGGACTATGGTCTTGCCCAAGTGTTTGTTTCTTGTCACCATATTTTGTCCTTGAGTATAAGTTTGTTGTAGGCCTTCTTGGCTAGATTATTGGTGTTGAAGAATGTAACTAGTGTCGGTAGTAGATATCTAAAATAAATATTGACAAGTATAATAATTATTGACTCAAGTACAATTTATGAAGACCAAACCTTGTTACATTCATCAACAGTAGGTGGTTGTTGATTTTCCATGGTATTCACCATTTGTACTCCCAAGTTATTTTATTTACTTTTGCCAACAAGATAGTGCATTTTCAATCCAGACTGCTTTCTATCATTATCTAGATAGCAACATAAATGTTCTATCTTCACAAAAATGGAACCAAAATGTTGGACCTTAAAGCAACCATAGTAACCTTATCTCAATAAATATAATTGACATACAAACAAAATATATAAGCATCAATGTTTCCAGCAAGCAAAAGTATATATCTATGTGCAAGCATATTTACCACAACCTATCCTTGTAGCTACTACCTACACCACAACCCCATCTTACAATCTTTCACCTGAACTGAAAACCAACCTTTGTATCCCCTTTTTCATTAAAACATAAGCTTACAATATTCATTTTAACCCGCAATATTCGCCCACCCCAATCACCCAATTAATCAAGAAATATGAAAGTATATATTATTTTTTCTAACAATATCGATTATGTTGTATTTCTAAAAATAAAGGAGGAGAGAAATTTCTCCATTACAAAATTTCCCAATTTTATCGCAGAAAGATTTCTGCTTGGGTGCTATTTCTTGGCTAGTTTTACTTGTTTTCCTCTTTTCTCCCGTCCTCTTAGAACTGGAGGTAGTTACATTGGTACTATACTGCTTAACAAATTGGAATAATAACACAATACATTTGACTTTCATTATAAACTAAGGTTGCTGCCGAAGCTTAAAACTGAAGACATAGATGAACAGAGCTTTGATGACCTATTTGTTGACAGTGTTCTCGCTTCCACGTTGCTTGCTTCCTTGGTCCATTGAAGTTGATCCTTGCTCCAATTTTTTATTCAGTGCTTCTTTTATGATGTCAATTGACTCTTGTATATGACTACAATTGCTCCTCAAGTCCCTTATTTTTTCATTGCATGCCTTCCATTGCGACCTTATATGTGCCATTTATGTTTTAGTTTTTTCTTTGTCTTGCAATATCTGATTTCTAAGACTTTCAATCACAATTCGATGTGACTTGCAGAATGCACATGGATGTGCTCTATTCTCCATAGGGTCTGTATTTTTCTTTCCTCTGTTATCGATGTAAAGCTTGATTGCTCCTTCTTTCTTTGCTAATTCCCACAACTGCCCTTCTGCCTTACTCTTAAATGCTCTCTTTGAAAAAGATTGAAGCCACTTTCTAAATGCTGGTGAAAAGGATGAGTAAAATACAATGAAGATGTCAACACCCAGAATACATGAGATGGTGACAGCGCTGCAAAAGGAACAGTGATCACGTTGTAGGAGGATAAACCAAGGAAAAATCTTGAGTGGATATGGTGAGAAGAGAAAAGGGAGGCGGTGAGCAAGGGATGAAAAAGAAGAGAGCGTGGGAAAAAACAGAGGGCAAGGAGAGTAAACGAGGCAGAAGGAGAGAGTTGCTTCTAGAGTGTAAGGGACGCAGAAGAGAGGTGAGGAAATATCAGAGAGGAGCAAAAAAATTGAAGGGAAGTGTGGAGGAAGAGGGGCAGGGCGATCACGTGGAGCGTGATTCCATGGAGGGGAAAAGTCCAAAGTAAAATCATTTCATAGATTTTGCAGTAGCCATCAAATATTTCATATTTGTCCTGTAGTTTGGTGAGGAATTTGAAGAGAATATTGATGATAGCTTTGGGGATGGCTATCAATTCAAAGGGAATTTTGATAACTGCTTTGAAATCTTGGTCTGAAATTGTTTGGTTGTTGTGCATCATGGAATAAAAGGATGGATTAAGGGATAGGGATTTTAATATTAATTTATCCAATATGAGCTTGACCAACACTTTGAATTAATCCTCTGTTTGCTTCTTCATCTGCTAGTTTGTTGTTCTTCCGTAGAATGTGGAAAAATTCTATTCTACCAATCTGCCTTGATATTTTTTGTGCTCTCTTTAAGATTTGTTTTAGCCCAGCATTTTCCGGAAGCATGTCTGTTTCCATTTCCTTAATAATGATAGTTGATTCCCCCAGAATGATGGCTTCATTGATTTTTTTTTCTTTTATAATTTTAAGTCCGAGCTAGAGCTCATATGCCTCTGCTTTGTTGTTTGTCATCTATCCAAGGCCCCAGTTGTAATGTGTCTGTATTGATTGTTTGTGTAGCATTATAATTCCTCCAGTTCCTGCCTGACCTGGGTTCCTTTTTGAAGCCCCGTCAAAAAAGAGGCATGCTTTGTTAAGATTCTTTATCCAGACTTGAAATTCTTCTTTGGTTTTCCTTATTTTCCAATTTTGATGCCTTGTTGTTATTTTCACTTGAGGAGTTTGGTTGATCTTGTTTGCAGTGAATCTTATCAAATTCCTTTCTTCTTCTTGGATTTGGCTGATGCTAATTCCTTTGGCCCCTTTTGTTGTGAAGAATTCCACCGTAAGTCCCCAGGCTTTTGACTTAACTTTACTTACTGTTGGAGTAATGTCTTTGAAAATTTCTTCGTTTCTAGCTAGCCATAATTTCCAGCATAGAAACCAAGGTAGGTTGTTCCAGAGTCTTTTGATTGTTTGCTTTTTTTTGTGGGAATGTGGATACCGGCTTTTCCATCTGCTTATAAATTTATTTAACGGGACATTGTAATTTATATTTGCTTCTATGGGTATCACCATTTCCTCCCAGCGTTTTTTTGAAAAGGAGCACTCCAGGAAAAGATGTTGAATTTTTTCTTCCGCCTTCCTGCATAAAGGGCATTGAGATGGTCCACTTATTCCTCTTCTTTTTAAGTTCTCTGCGGTCAATGATTTACTGTGTAGTAAATTCCACATAAAAAATTTTATTTTGGGGAGGGATTCTATCATCCATGTTGATCTCCAATATTGCCAGTCTTGCTTATTTTTCTTCTCATAAAGTTTTTGATATCCTATTTTGACTATATAATCTCCTCCTGTTGGTTCCCATATGTGGATATCATCCTTGTTTTGGTCTATTGGAGCTGCTCCTGCCAGTAAGACAATTAGTTTATCCCATTGATCAGTTAGGTCGGATGGGAGATTTGGGGTGCTCCATTGCTTCCATTCTGCATTTATCTCCCAGGTGGAGATGTTACTCAGCTTGTAGAGGCCTTCTTTTGTCATCCACTCTTTTAAGTCTTGTATGCTTGTGTTGGTTCCCAGGGTTGGGCACCCCATTAAATTGTCGTTCCAGATATTTATTTGCTTCCCATTTCCCGGTCTCATGGTTATATGATCTTTGATGAATTGTGTTGCATTGATGATGGTTTTCCATATCTGAGTGCAGGGCCTTATCGGGGGATTCCTTTCCAGAATTTTGGACCTTGGACCATTGAGATATTTTTCTTCTAAGGCAGCTTTCCACCACAATTTTTCCCCTGTTAGGAACCTCCAAGTTATTTTACTTCCCAGTGTTGTGTTCATCAATCCTGGAAGTTTTATGGATAGGCCCCCCTGTTTGTCTGTAGTTGTTACTTGATTCCAATTAATTAGGTCGAATTTCTTTTTTTCTCTTTTCCCTCCCTGCCATAGGAAATTTCTGATAGTTATTTCCATTTGTTTGTGGATGCTTGCAGGAGCCGATATAAGGGAAAATTGACATAAAGGCAGAGCTGCTAAAATGGACTTTATTAACGTGATTCTTCCTGATTGGTTTATCCAGAGCATTCCCCAAGCCTTGATTTTTTCGTTCATTTTTTCAGCATATTTTCTCCATATCTCTTTCTTCATATTTTTCTTGCTAATTGGCAGCCCCAAGTATTGAAAATGATTCCAGCTGTTTTGACAAGGGATGTTCAGAATTTGTGACATTTTCTGCAGGGTTCTTATGGGGGTATTCCAACTATACAAGTAGCTTTTTCCATTGTTGATCAAGCCTCCAGAGACCTCTATGAAGCTGTCCAGAATGGCTTTGAATATTTTTGCCACTATGCAGGATTCTCCTCCCATTAGAAGAGTATCATCTGCAAATAGAGAGTGGTTTATTCTTTTAGTGCCTCTGCTTATGGATAGGCCTGTTAGGGTTGAGTTTCTTCTAAAATGTTCCAACTTTCTGCTGAGAGAATCCGCCATTATCATGTAGAGGAAGGGGGATAAAGGGCATCCTTGTCTTAAGCCCCTTGAGATTTGGAAGAATTTGCACGGTCTTCCATTAATGAGTGGAGCTATCCATGGGCCCATTGTGCAAGCTTGAATTAGTTCAACAAAATCTTCTGAGAAGCCAAATGCTCTTAAGATATCTGCAAGAAAGGACAAATTCACTCTGTCAAAGGCATTTGCCATATCCATTTTTATAACAAATCCTTTTTCGTTGTTGTTGAGACTGGTGTGAATAGCCTCTTGAACTAAAATGATATTATCCACTATCTGCCTGTTAGGAACAAAACCTCCTTGATTTTCAGTGATAAGGTTGGGGAGAAGGGGTTTCATCCTACCAGATATAATTTTGGATATGATTTTGTAGGATTTATTGCAGAGGGATATGGGCCTGAAGCGGTTTAGAGTATAGGGACGGGGATCTTTTGGAATTAAGGCCAAGAAAGTTGAATTTGTGTATCCTCCAATCTTCCTTTTTCTCATTACATATCTGACCATTTTCAATAGATCCTTTTTAATGATTTTCCAGAAGGTTCTATAGAAGGCTATAGGAAAACCATCTGGTCCCGGGGCTTTGTCCGATTGAATATTCCAAGCTGCTTCCTTTAGTTCATCTTCTGTCACTTCCTTAGTGAGTGAAATGTTGTTGTTGTTGTCAATAATTTTTGGGATATATCTCAAGAATTCTTCAAGATTTGTCTGACTGATTGGAGCTGTGAGCAGGTTTCTGAAGTGGTTGTAGGCCTCATTTTTTATTCCCTCTTGCCCTTTTAACTCTTGCCCTTCTCCTCCTGTAATTGTTTCAATGTTGTTCTTTATTGTTCTAGTTTTTGCCGAGTTATGGAATAATGTTGTGTTCTTGTCTCCAGCAAACATCCATAACTATCTCGACTTGAGTCTCCACGTCTCTTCCTCTTTCATGTTGTTTTTGTAGATTTCCCATTGAACTTCCTTCTCCCTTACTTGTTTTTCTATGGAGCTATCATTTTTTTCCAATTCCTCTTGGATCTGTTTTAGCTCTTTTTTGAGGTGCTCTTTTTTACTGTATGATTCTTTGTATTTGTTTTTTGCCTAGTTTTTCAAACTTATTTTTGTGGCTTTTATTTTTGTTTCCCAGATATATGTTGGGGAACCGCTTATTTTTTTCTCCCAAGCTTTTTCCACCTCTTTTTGAGCTTCTTCGCTGCTGCCCCAAAGCTGATTATATCTAAATGGCAATGGCCTGTAGTTTTCTTCCATGCCCAGCTCCATCAAAATAGGTTTATGGTCAGAAACTATTGATGGAATGATTCTTGAAGTAGCTCTGTTGTAGTTGAGGATCATCATATCTTGGATAAGGATCCTGTCTAGTCTTTCCTTAATGTTTTCCCCGCCTATTCTTCTATTATCCCAGGTGTATTTCCCATTTTTGGGAGGAATATCAAGTAGATTGCTTTGTTCCATTATCTCTTCAATAGTTTCTCTATTTTGCTCTGGCAAGAAGTTCCCTCCTCTCTTTTCTTCAACTTTGAGAATTAAATTTAGATCTCCCCCTACCAGAAGGTTATCTTTTCTGTCATTCCCAATGCTCTCTTTTAGAGTTCCCCGGCATATTTCCTTGTCCTTATAATGGTTGGGAGAGTATATGTTGTAAATGCTTGTTGTCCCGCCAGTTTCAACATTCTCCAATTTAGTGTTTATCCAATGGTCTTTCTTTATAAGTTGTTGTAGTTTCCATTTCCTTTTTTCCCATATAGTGCTTATCCCTCCTAAAGCTCCCATGGCTGATATTGCTAATCCTTCATAGATCCCATATTTTCCTATGATCCCTTCCATTTCTTGGCTGTTTAAATTTGTCTCTTGAATTAAGAGGATGTCAGGTTTTTCACTTTTTATCAGGTCTTTTAAAAAAATTATTTTGGAGGGATGACCCAACCCTCTACCATTCCAAGAGACATCTATCATTATTTGTTGTTTTGGGTTGTTGTGGGACCCCTTCCTTTGTTTTCTTTCTATGCTTTGTCTTTATTCTTTGGTCCTTTTTCGAGGAAATTTTCCATTCCCTGTTGTGTTCCCAATGAAATGTCTTTGGCTGCTTCTTCAACTCTTATTTCCTTATTTGATCTCCTGCCCACTTTTTTGATATTCTCAATGTTTTGAGGGGTTTCTTTTGTTTGATTTCTTGTTAATATTCGGTCCGGTATTTGGGGGAGAGTCTTGTCTGCCTAAAGAGGGGAGCCTAGAGGGGTGGGTATGGGAGATGAGAGGTGATTGGGGGAGGAGATGGTGATCAGATCGGTAGGGGTAAGGGTTGAAGCGAGGATATCAAAAGGGTTTGTCCCCACCAGGGAGGTTGTTTGGGAGGGGACGGTAGATCCCGGTGGCGGAGAGGGATGAGAGCCAGAGGTAGGTTTAGATGCAGTTTTTTTCTTTTTTACTTGTTCCCATTTTGGATCTAATGTTTCTTCAGTGTTTTTTTCAGGTTATTCTCTTTTACTACATATATTAGTGAAATTACCATATTCGTGACATACCTTACACTTGAAGGGGATTTGTTCATAGTCCAGCTATTGTATGTGGATCCAGTTTTCCACCTTGATTTTGACCGCTTCTGGGAGGCCCTTTCCTAGATCCACCTCCACGCAGATTCTTGTGCATGCCTGCATGTTGTCTTTGGGCTTGCTTATGTCGATGTATTTTCCCACTCCATTTCCTATTGCACAAACCGAGTCATCGCTCCAACAATGTAAAGGGAGGTGCGGCAATCTTACCCACACTGGTACTGCATTGGGTACATCTAGTTCTGGATCAAAATCTGGATTCCATCGGTTTAGATACAAGCCTCTTGTATCCATGAAGTAAGGCCCGCTTCAAAATATAAGATCTCAATCACTTTTGGTCTATGAAAGGTGTAATATCCCCGGCCACAAAATCTTATGGCGATTTTCCCTTGAATAAACTGGATCCAGTTCCTCTCTACCCATTTTTGCATTGTTTTGGGTGATGGCCATAATCCTGTGAACTGGCCCACAAGTCCTTTCTCTACCAGAGCGATTGCAACTTTTCTTGGCACCGATGGAGGTAAGGAGATTTCTGGAATTGATTCCAACTTTTTGACAAATTTAGAGGCTACTGGTCTGTTTCTTTGGGGTCCCAGAGATCCTATGACAGAGGCGAAAATGACTGTGTCTTCATCTTGTTGCTGACTGTTTGAAGAATCAGCTACTGCTGACGGAGAGGGCAACCCTGGATCCAGCTCTAGGGTGGCCATTCGATCTTGCTGCAGATCGTGATCAGAAGAGCAGGGGCTTGGAATCGGCTAGGGCATGCATGTGCGGCTCAGAGCTCTGGTTGTGGACAATGGCTATATTATTTACTAAAAGACTTTATACAATATTATTCCTTTGTATGAAATGGTATATGTAAAATGAATGTATGAGATGGTATGTAAGTTCTAGATATTGGGTTCAAACCTTCATTTTATTCTTGAAAGCCATTCCAAGGTCACTATAATATGAAGGTATATATTAGTAATCAAGTTTCACAAGTTAAAAATAAATAAATAAATAAATAACCCCAAATGTAATGTTGATTGTGGATATCTTCTTCATTGAATCCCTTTGAATGTAGTCTATAAAAATTTCATTAGATATTATTTACGGTCTCATAAATTTGTGGTTTCAAGATGGTTGAACATACTAATGAAGTTCTAAAATTAGGATCGAATCCTTGTAACTAGTATGGATGTCTAATGATGACATGATTAGTGAAAGACATATAGTCAGTATCATGTGGATCATAATCAACTGATAAATCTGCACAGAATTTCCTTGAAGGAAATTGCATAAATACAATAGCCCATCATTTCACCAAATTGAGGCATAAAGATAGATGAAAGCATTGACTATTGCTTGTACAATGTCATGTAGCATATAAATATACGAAATTCCATTGAAAATTTGTGTTTATGTTGTGTTCTTTATTGATCAGTTTGTATGGATATGCAATTTAAGGTTTAGCTAGTACAGTTCTATATATTTTCTGTGTTGTCATTTGGGATTTGGTTATCTTGAATACTATAGAAAATTTAAGCCACGAAATTTCAGATAATTAAACAAAAACAAAAACAAAAAAACTCACCACCTTAAGGCTTATATCCTACTAAATGTCATCCATGAATTATACATGGGTGCTAGATTTGGGAGAAATAAGGTCTCAGATATTTTATTTGCGTTATACTCTGACAAATAATCTAGAAATTTGTCACGCTTTCTGAGAAAAAAGGTTCTTCTACGGAACATATAAGATATTCTGAAAATAGGGAAAGTATGGAAAATATAAATAAGTAGAGAAAACTACTAGCTCTTGAATCAAGGAATAGCTTATCTCCCCATCTGAACAAACTCCATGGAAAACAAAATTAACATATATGTAGAAAAGATTACAAGAACAACTTCAATTTTAATGATGAAAATGTGGCTCTTTTGTTAACCTATAGGCATGAATTAAAACTTTGTGATGTGTGCCAACTCCACACTTTACTGAGATACATGAGATTAGGACCTAAAATACATAGGAAGTTTGAAGGAGATAATCACTTGATAAATAAACCAGTAACAATTTTTTCTTTCAAAACGTGAAAAGATTCCTCTCATCTATTTAAAAACTCATTTAGGAGAACTAGAAAACAAAAAAAAACAGTGTAAGAAGGAGTTAGAAAGAACCTGTTGTAGAAGGAAAATCCGCTAGTTGGTCGCAGACATGACAACAACACAAAAAGGAAAGAAGCTGTTGTAGAAGGGAAATATGTTGGTTGGTCACAGGCATGACAACAACACAAAAAGGAAAATTCGATTCTTGTAGACTCTTACTCGTCTTAAAACCGTCATTGGCCCTGAAATTACCTCAACATGAAACAAAATTTTGGTTGATATACTCCACGACCACATAAGAGCACAGAGTATCTTGACATAATGTCGGCATGTTCAGATGTTCCGGCATGTTCGTATGTTTTTAAGAGTGCGAGTAAATGAACAATAACTTGAACTCTTCGTGAGAGGTCCTCAAAGCCTCCATAAAACCAGATGTCTGGAATGCAGGATGGAAATTGCCATATTCCCTCTCAAAAAGATTAATAAAATTCAGAGCTTTTTATGCCTCGCAAGACATAGAAGTAAGAGGGGCACTCTCTTCACCCTGGCCTGGGCACAATTCTCTAGATCCCCATCTGATCACATTGAGAGAATGCGAAATAACCCCTCCTGCCACCCACATTCCCAAACCAATAGCACCAAAAAGAAGACCAAAGCTACCTCTAAAAATATAAAATGGCAAAATCACAATCCTCCACGCAATTCTAGGAGTACCAGGATGGGCCACCACGTGATTATCGCCCACATTAGATCCCTCTATTCCTTCCTATGATCCAGAGGTAAAATTCACAACCGAAGGAATATTTTCAGACACAGATGCCAAGTTAGAAGATGAGGAATTTCCGTCATCTGTAATTGTAGAAATGGCCAAATCCAATTTTCAATGATGAGCTTCAAGGATCTGCATACTTTATGCCCATTCATCGAAACCAGTAATGGCTTGAAAATATGCCCACTTTGTCATAAATTTCATTCAGAGAATCAACCATTTATCCTCTCTTTTTTCAAGTAATACCATGCTTAGGGTTTCTATTTTAACTACACCGCAGTCTCACAAACCTTCACTGTTGATTGATGTAGAAAATTGGTGAGGAAATCCAAGTTCATGGCATATTTTTTCTTCCCAATATGAAATTTTTCCAGTGATCACAAAATCCACGAGATTCTAGAAAGGGAAAAAAATGGACAATCTAAATAAAACTTGTAGGTTTCTCCAAAAATTTGTATCCAATATGATTGTTTTAAATGATCACAAAGCCCAGATGATATTCAAGAGAAAAAATTGCAAATTGTTATGTTAGGTCCCTATATTACTAGTATAGTCCCTTATTGTTGTTAGTGTAACCCCCTTATTGTTATTATTGTACCCTTGTAACCCCCATATTGTTATTATTGTGCCCTTAAATTATTATTGTTAGGTCGGCTAGGATTACATTGTGGCACCACTAGGATTACATTATGGCCCCATGGACTCCTATATATAGAAATGAGGTTTTCTAAATTGTATCATCCAAGAATTGTTCATTTATGTAATGTATTATAGGTTTCCCCCTCGAAGTGGCTTATTTCTAAGGCGTTGATATCTCTTTTCTCCTATTTTTGGAGTTGGTTACACAACATTTGGTATCAGAGCTTTGGATTCTAGGGTTTCGCTGCTCTAAACAGGTCATCGTGGCATTTTCGCTATAACTTTTTTCTAAGAAGGTTCAAAATCTGAAATTTTTAGGGTACGAAGCCGAAATCCTGAGGAAAATTGTCAAAAAATTTCAGATCTTGGTTCGCAATATTTTCGGAAATATGATCTGTGGAAGGTAGTGCTTTTTCAGGCTCCCGAATTTCGTCTCAAAGAGGTGATCATGGGAAAATATTCATAACTCTATCTCTGAGCATCAGATTGGAGTGCCATAAAAAAATTTCATAATTACACGAACTGTAGTTTCTTGGCTATCAATTTCAAAGCCGAAGGTTGAAACAGTGACACATGGAAAGTCGTACAAGTTCGCTTTACTAAACCAGTCCATAATTAGGTCATTGTGGGAGATTGGACACAAATTTGTCTTGGAGAATCCAAATCAGGTCAGACCTGTGGCATTCGAAAGAGAATTCAGAGGGCTATGTCAGTACCGAAATTAAAATATTGAAGTGTTGCAATCACAAAGATAATCCAATTTCAATATCGAGCTCCTCAAAAGCAAGAAAAATGTGTGTATTTTTTTTTCCGAATTGCATAAGTCTTGTTTGAAGAATCAATTTGAATTGATTCCAAGGGCATATTGTAGAATAGATATCAGTATTGGGTTCTAAAATATGCCCCGTAAAAATAATTCAACATCCATTAAGCCTTCAGAAGGCTCTACTATGACTCATGAAGATGAAGAATTGCAACATGATCTATCAAAATTACAAGAGCAAGTGCAACAAATTTCACTCTCACAAAGAGCAACAAAAAATGAAATGGAAGTTTTGAAGAAAGGCATGGAAGTGAAGATGGATGGCGTGGAAGCTAAGATGGATGGCATGGAAGCTAAGATGGATGGCATGGAAGCGGACATGAAAGACAACATGGAAAACATGAAGAATGATCTCAAAACAGACATCGAAGGTTTGACAAAGTTGATATAAGAAATGTTTCCTAATGGTGAAAAGATAGTAGAAGAACCTCATGATGAGAACAAAATAAATGTTAATCGTGATTTCATAAACTCTAATGTTGGCGGGAAGAACCACCATATTTCAAAAATGGATATGAGGAAGTTTGATGGAAAGGATCCTGTAACATGGATACTACAGATGGAGCAATATTTTGATCTCCATAACGTGCAAAACACACAAAAGGTACGCATTGCAACTTTACATTTAGAACAAAATACATTTGTATGGTACCGATGGCTTTGCTCCCGTAAAAAAATTGTCACTTGGTCAATTTTTACGGAGGAAATGATAGCACATTATGAGGATACAAAGAGCAACACCTTCTTTAGCCAATTGATAAATCTCAAACAAAAGGGTTTGGTGGGGGAGTACATTGAGGACTTCCAAAAATTGAATATAAGGGTAACTGATATTCCAAAGGAACACATGATTGATCTCTTCATAGGCACTTTAAAGGATAACATCCAACATGAAGTTCGCGTTTTGGAACCTAATTCATTGGAGAAGGCATTCAGGTTGGCAAGAAAAATTGAATGTAAAATTATGGCGACAAGGAAGCCTACCACTCACTTCTATAAAGAGGGAAGTGTTGCTACTCCTAGATTTCCACAACCTACAAGGTCGACACCACAACAATTGGAAGAAAAAAGACCAAAAGGGCTTTGCTACAGTTGTGATAGCAAATACACTAAAGGTCATAAGTGTGCTGAGAAGAAATTATTTTACATAGATTGTGAAGAGGAAGAAGAAAATGAACAAGAAGAGGATATACACCAGAAACCAGCCCCAGAAGAGGAAGAAATGAATCCAACCATATCGTGTAATGCACTGGCAGGAATTACCACTCCTCAAACTCTCAAGATAAAAGGACAAATCAAGAAGAGAAAGGTAATAGTGTTGATTGATTCAGGTAGCACCCATAATTTTATTCATTGTAAGGTAGCCAAGGAATTAATTTGTTTCCTATACCCAGCACCAGAATGTCAAGTGATGGTTGCAAATGGAGGAACTATAAATTGCTCTGGAAAATGCCATAATATCAAGCTAACCATGGGGGAATATGTGTTGACTACTCCAATGCTTTCCATTCCTATGGGAGGTGCTGATGTTGTACTAGGAGTACAATGGTTACAATCTTTGGGGACGGTAGCTTTTAATTTTCAAGAACTTTTCTTGAAATTTTTTTCAGAAGGAAAGGAAGTCGAATTACGGGGTATTGTAGGGAAGCCAGGAAAGATAATAAGCTCTAATGTCATGACAAAGCTTCTAAAGAAATAACAATGAGGTGTAATTGCACAATTATGCTCACTAGAAGTTCCAACATCAAAATCATCTATTTCTGCAGATCTCCAACAAGTCTTGGACAATCATTCCAAGGTGTTTGAAACTCCCAAAGGACTCCCACCTATTAGTGATCATGATCATGCTATTCATTTGATTCCAGGAAGTGTTCCTCCAAACATCAGGCCTTATAGATATCCTTATGTCCAAAAGAGCGAAATTGAACTTATGATTGCAGAAATGTTAGAGGCAGGTATAATTCAACCTAGTCAAAGTTCTTTCTCTGCTCCTGTAGTATTGGTACACAAGAAGGATGGATCATGGCGAATGTGTCCGGATTATAGGGAGCTCAATAAGCTCACCATTAAAGATAATTTCCCATTCCTGTGATTGATGAATTATTGGATGAATTACATGGAGCAATTTATTTTACCAAGTTGGATCTTCGTTCAGGATATCATCAAATTAGAATGAAGACTGAAGATATTCCAAAACAACATTTCGAACTCATGAGGGTCATTATGAATTTTTGGTCATGCCTTTTGGCCTTACCAATGCACCTTCTACATTTCATGGGTTGATGAATTCCATTTTCAAACCCTTCCTTAGAAAATTTGTGCTAGTATTTTTTGATGATATACTAATCTACAGCAGGTCTTGGAAGGATCATGTTGAACATGTTGACAGGGTGCTCAAACTATTGCAGGAGAAACAATTATATGCAAAAAAATCCAAATGTTTCTTTGGAATACAAGAGGTGGAATATCTGGGTCATATTGTATCTCACGAGGGTGTTAAAGTAGACCCTAACAAAATTAAAGCCATTAAGGAATGGAAAGTTCCCACAACCATAAAGCAGTTGCGAGGATTTCTCGGGTTAACAGGGTATTATCGCAAGTTTGTTACGAATTATGGGAGAATAGCAGCACCTCTAACAACATTATTGAAGAAAGATGCATTTTCATGGACTCCTGAAGCAACTAAGGCCTTTGAACATCTTAAAGAAGAAATGTGCATAGCACCGGTCTTAGCTACGCCAGATTTCACAAAAACCTTTATTGTGGAATGTGATGCCTCAGGAAATGGAATTGGTGTTGTTTTAATGCAAGAAGGAAGACCCATTGCTTTTGAAAGTCACCCAATCAAAGGAAAGTATTTACAGAAACCTATTTATGAGAAGGAAATGTTAGCAATACTGCATGCACTAAAGAAATGGCGAACTTACTTAATGGGAAGACACTTCAAGGTAAAAACTGATCATGATAGTCTTAAACACTTTTTGGAACAAAGACTATCTTCAGAAGAGAAGCAAAAATGGGTCACAAAGATGTTGGGTTATGACTTTGAAATAATCTACAAAAAAGGAAAGCTTAGTGTTGTTGCAGATGCACTCTCAAGAAAGAATCAAGAGGTGGAAGCATTGCTTTGTGCCATTTCTATTATCCAACCAGATTGGATAACCGAAGCAAGAGATGAATGGAAGAAGGACAAAGATGTATGGACACTCATTCAAAAGTTGCAACAAGATCCTAGTACATCTGATACATTTAGTTGGAAAAATGATTCCTTATGGTACAAAGATCGCTTATATCTTTGTAGGAATTCCCAACTAAAACAAAAGATTCTTCTGGAATTGCACACTTCTCCTTTAGGAGGACACTCAGGATTTTTAAAAACTTACCACAGGGTGAAGAGAGAATTTTTTTGGGATGGCCTTAAATCTGATATTCAAAAGTTTGTGGCAGAATGTTTGGTTTTCCAGCAGAATAAAGTTGAGACAATTAAGACCCCGGGACTTCTACAACCTTTATCCATTCCAAGTCAACGTTGGAAGGAGATTTCAATGGATTTTATCACAGGTTTACCTAAGTTCGAAGGAAAGAGTGTCATCATGGTGGTAGTTGATAGACTTACCAAGTATGCACACTTTTGTGCATTATCTTATCCATTTAAAGCAAGTACAGTTGCTACTACATTTATGGACACAATTCAAAAGCTACATGGAAACCCAAGGGTTATTGTGAGCGACAGAGATCCCATTTTTACTGGAAATTTTTGGACAGAGTTATTTTCATGTTTGGGTACTCAATTAGCTCATAGCTCATCTTATCATCCTCAATCCGATGGTCAAACTGAGATAGTAAATAAATGTTTGGAAGGATATCTTCGTTGTTTTGTATCTGATAAAAAAACACAATGGGTCAAGTGGTTACCTCTTGCTGAATGGTGGTATAACACTTCCTTCCATACCGCAGCAAAAATGACCCCATTTATGGCACTTTATGGATATCATCCACCATCCATCACATCATCTTTAAGGGAAAATTCGAAGGTTCAAGCAGTGGAAGATCACATCGATCATCAACAAGAAGTTCTCCAACTCTTAAAGGATAACCTGAATTTGGCACAAAATCGAATGAAACAACAGGCAGATCAACATCGCAGCGAGAGAAGTTTTGATGTAAGAGATTGGGTATTTTTACGGCTACAACCATACAAACAAATGTCCCTCAAGCAAGCTAAGAAGGATAATAAATTATCGCCAAAGTACCATGGTCCTTACAAGGTGTTGCAAAAGATTGGTACTATGGCATACAAATTGGAGCTTCCTGCTTCTTCGCGAGTACATCCAGTTTTCCATGTTTCATGCTTAAAGAAGGTTATAGGTGAAAATCTTCCAGCTCAAACAATATTGCCAGAACTTGATGAGGAAGGAAAAATCATATTGGAACCTGAAGTGATCATGGAAACAAGAACTCGACAGCTACGGAATCGATCAATTTCAGAGTATCTCATCAAGTGGAAGAACTTACCCACTGAAGATTCTACATGGGAGGATGAGAATTTTACACAGAAGCACCCAGAGCTACTCAAGCATTGAGGACAACACTTTTTTGAAGGAGAGGGGCATGTTAGGTCCCTATATTACTAGTATAGTCCCTTATTGTTGTTAGTGTAACCCCCTTATTGTTATTATTGTACCCTTGTAACCCCCATATTGTTATTATTGTGCCCTTATATTATTATTGTTAGGTCGTCTAGGATTAGATTGTGGCCCCACTAGGATTACATTATGGCCCCATGGACTCCTATATATAGAAAGGAGGTTTTGTAAATTGTATCATCCAATAATTGTTCATTTATTTAATCTATTGGAGGTTTCCCCCTCAAAGTGGCTTATTTATAAGGCATTGATATCTCTTTTCTTCTATTTTTGGAGCTGGTTACACAACATGTTAACCCAAAAAGACATAAGCCCTATTACCCTAGCCCTGATATGTATCGAAAGGTTGCATTTTCATATCAATTTCAATGAAACAGAGCAAAGCGTACATACCTCGGCATGTTTACATACAAACCCAATATTTTCCTCGGTCTATCTTTCTCTAGTTTTACAACGAGAACTTCGCAGAGCACCAACTCAGGCCTTGATTTACAGCAATGTTAAAGCGGGCGATTGCAACCAAATATGACCTGTAACCAAGAAAACATGGCGATTGTAATCAAATTCAACCTCCAAACTAGGAAATCGGGCGAATGAAACCTAATCCAACCTCCAAACCAAGAAATCTGGGTGAAAGAAATCTAATCCAACCTCTAAACCAGGCGAATAAGGCTTTGTCCGCCTTATTTTTAATGGCTAAAATATAATAATTAATTAATTTTTAAATAATTATTCGGCTAACTATGGAAACTGGATGTAATATAAAAAATTCGCCCTTCCAAAATGTAAAACCCCTTAAATTTTTCCCTTGGGCTAAAATTTGTCCCTAAAATTTTCTATTTTTAAAATTGGTCAATGAAGATCCAAGTTTTGCAGCATCCTTCACCAGTGTTGGTTGCATGAGGTTTTGTGAGAATTTGCAAGGGTATCATGCCCAATTTGCTAAGGATTTTGCAGTTAATTTTTTTGGCACTGCATCAAAGGTGGGTGTACTAAATTTCATGGTTTCTCCTGAAACTATTGCCCAAGCTATAGAAATTCCAAGGATAGGGGAAGAGTGGTTTAAAGCCACCAAATTCAAATTGCATAATTGTGATGAGTTCCTAAATCTTGAGCACATAGGAGTGGACATAACCTCAGGGATACTGATCTGAAAATGAAAGTATTTGTACTGCTATTCAAAGTATTCATTTCCATTTAATTAAGTGTGAAAAGTGTTTGTCATGTCTTGCAAATTAAACAAAGTGTTTTTGGTAACTGTTTTTGAGTTTATGTGGGAGGTAATTTTAATTAAAATTACTGTTTAACATCTTAAATCTGAAATACACAGTAGCATAACTTCACCATAACAACACAGCAACATGATGAGGCAGTTCACCCCTCTGGGGCTACATCTACCGGGTCGAAAGCTCCCAATGGGCATGTACTTGCTATATTATGATGCTAAAATTGGTTTTACAATGAGAAAAATTCCTAAACAGGAAAAACTAGCTGTGAAAATGAATTCAGAAGGCAGAAATAAGCTAAGAATGACTTTTATTTCACCTCAAACAGTGAAGTATAGCCCAATGCAGCTCCATTTCCCTAATGGCCCTGATCGCTCTCCAAGATTCTCTAAAGAAAAAATGGCTTAAAAACACCTCTATTGGCTCTTCAACCTATCCCAGTGGCTCCATAATGCTAAAAATACCCAAAATTGACCAAAATTTCGTCCAAATTGGTCCAATATTGGAGAAGTTATGACAAAAACAACATTCTGCCCAATGTCAAGTGAAAATCCCACCAAAAATGGATTAACTGGAGTTAACCCCGATAAAAATGGCCAAAGGCCAAAAATGGTGGAACTGAAACCAACCTTCACAGAACCACTGACAGTTATAATAAATGTTTGGTAAGAGCAGTCACATGGGTTGTCCGAACCCGCCGGCTGATTTAACGATAACAAAATTTGGCATTTAATGTAACATATATATCGTGGCCATATGTTATGATGCTAACCGCTGCCGTAACCGTCAGCCGGGTGGTTAGCCCCTGGACACCAAGGCGTGGTCCCATGTATTAGGGGGCTGGCCCTTAGGGTCTGGCCCCCTTTGTCGCCCATCGGATTATTGTTTAAACCTTAAATAACAATTCTCCGCCACATATATTAAGTCATAACCATGTGGCACAACGGTGAGTCGCATGGGCCGTTGGCAGTGAGGTCTGGGGTTCAAACCTCGCGGACTCACAAAAATAATTTTAACATGCCATTCAATCCTCTAATTGGCCAATAAATTACACAGTCAACCCAAAAAACCAATCACCGAATGCCACTTGTCCGCTTCTGATTCACTCTAGATGGAATATTCCAGGGAATATTTTGAGGAATATTCCAAGGAATATTCTTTTCTAATATTTTCCAAAGTCAAAGTCAACCCTGGTCAAACTGGATTTTTAAAGGTTACTGAAAACTTCAAACCTGCATAACTTTCACATACGACGTCAGATTTGAGTGTCGTTTGTGGCGCTAGAATCGTAGCAATGAGGCCAATCCAGTCATTTAGGTTTCAACCAATTCTGAGCAATTCCATTTTTGAGCATTTTTCCAACTTAGGACATGATCACCTAATCAGATACCAAGAAGTTGTCTCAAAGAAAATTTCTCCAAACTCTTGTTGGTGATTCAAAATTACTTCACATGTGAAGGGAGGTTTCACATGATATATCAGTATCACATCATAATTTTGCTCCATTTTACTGGTAAGAAACTTTTGGACCTTCCATGTTTCCTGTTCAAAAGCTTAGGCAAAATGTCAGATAAAGTACAAGCTAGGTTTGAGTGTAATGAAACCTCTATCTTCCATCATGGATTAATTAAGTTGCTGGTTATGGAAGAGTTGAAAATATTAAATAGATACTGGGCCACATTTATATAATTAAGTGGTCATGAAGTGGATGTGTTGACTCCTAAGAAAACACCTAAATCAAATACCAACCCTTATAGTAAGAATGATGAACCTATAGCTGAAGAAGAAGGTGGACAGGTAGGGGAAATGCATCCAATTAAAGATCCCATGGAGGTTGAAATGGAACATTTTCATAAGACAAATATACCTCAACCCACACCATCAAGCAGCAAGCCTAAACCTAGAAAAATAATTCATGGAAGAATCACTAGGAGCCAAACAGTGGAAAAAGGTAAACTTGATGATATTGTACAAGCCATAGATATAGAAGAAACCCCTATGTTAAATCTATGGAGTTCAAAGGACGTAAGAAGAAAAAGAAAGGCCTCACTACCAAGAAACTTGACTTTTCAAGTGAAGATGCAGGTTTTGTCTTTAAACCAAGAAAACCTCTCACTAGATTACAACTTGCCAAAGGTATCAAGGCTGATAAGAAGCATGAAGAGACAGAAAAGGGAAACCAACCTAAGGTAGAAGAAATCATTGACCTATCCCCCAAAAAAGAAGAAATTATTAAGCAAAGGAAAGGCAAGGAGAAGGTCACTAAAAAATCTGAAGTGGAGCTTCTAAGGGAGCCATTGAGGGAATCTAGGAAAGAGGTCATTGAAGCAAGGCTAGAGTTGGAAGAGGCTAAGCAAGAAAGAAAGATGGTAGATGAGTTCAAGGAGAAAGTGAATGAGCAGATTAATCATTATGATTAAGCCCTAATGATTAATCATTATGATTAAGCCCTAACAAGTTCTAAGAAATTGCTCAATAGAACCCTCCCTTTACACAGAGTGATGAAGCACACAAGGAAAATGAACATTTGGCTGCAAGCAGAGAGGAAGAATCTCAAAGGCCAAGTGAAGGAGCTAGAGGTGCAGATGGAAATGGTACAAACAGAACTCAAGAAAAAGGGCTTAAAGATGAAAGTGGTAAATGAACATGTTGAAGCTGAAACCACTGCTGCCAAGGGTGAATCCACTGTTGCTTGAAAGAGCGTAAAATACACTTTAAAATATTTTTTGCCTCATTACAGCTCATCATTTACATATCCATGAGAAATTTTGAAGAAAACATCGATGAATTTTCAAGTCTGTTGTCTATTAGGCAAGTTCATAGCGTGTTCCAAGCTTAAAGCCGAGAAAATGCTACGAACTTGTTAAAGATGTTTTTTGGGAATCTATGACAGATTTTATCACAAAAAAGGAAGGTGAAGGCATGTATTTAAGTGTTTAGACCCACCAGACATCCTCCAATAAGCAAAGAGAGCAAACAATTTGTAGATATGGCCTAAGTAAAAAATGCTACGAACTCTCACTACAGACTTTCCTAGTAGTCCTTTTCTTTTGCAGCGAAGAGGAATTTTGAAAATTTTCAAGCCTTAATTGTCTTTTTGGAATAGGTCAGCCACCTAGAAAGGTCAAAAATCATTAGTTGAATTTTTGGTTGAAGACACACTCTTCGACAAAGATGTTCAAGCCGCTAGCTCATCATGGAAGCCACATCAGCAAATATGACATCACCTCCTCAAGGCTCAGAAGACAGACCTCCTATCTTGGTGGGAGTATTTATTATTCAGTCATGGTCATTGCCACCTCAGGCACGTGATCTTTTCGATGTATATCAGAAATCATGGGGCTTTTAAAGTTTTTTAAATGTAATAAAGTGTCTGTTATAGGTCAATTTGGGCATAATTCCAAATGACTTGGTTAAACTGGACATCATCCCCAGAACCAATGAATAGGGTCTATCATCCCCTATCATTTTAGTTGCTACATGCCCTTAGACAAAGAACAAGAATAAATCATCCATGACTTCCATTGCAAGGTTTCCAAGATTTGAAGTACGTGCTATATCACCTATGAGATCACCAACGCAGTCTCTCAAGGGGATAAGTGTGTTGCATATGCAGTTACCTCAATTCAAGGGTGCTCTGCAAAGCACTTCCTGACACTCAAGGGTGTGTTGGTCAATTGGGAGCAAAATTCTCATTGTTCCAGAATCTCCACTTGGCCAGTGCCTTCTAGAAAAGTGCATATGTGTTAAACTTTGAATCCATGTGTCCATTTGATACCTCTGAGCTTGGGAACATGTCTTGCATATTATTAGAAAGTCATTGATTGTAAAACTACCTTCAGCTCATCTATAAATTGAGCACAGATCCTAGTGCTTGAAAAGGAAGAAATTGAGTAGAGAAATGTTGGTGGAATTTCAATTGAGGATTTGATTTGAGTGATATGCTACTGGAGATATGTTCATTGATGAGGCTGGGATGATGTTGGAGATGGTGACATCAAATCAATCACTGGTTGTAACCTCCCCTTCTATCCATTAATAAATATTGTTGTTTACTTTCCCACATATATATCTGTATAAGCTTCTATCTTTCATATTATGAATTCTTATCTGATATATATGGTTCATGTTTCATTGGTTTAACTGAATAACTTGAATAGGCATCTATATATTGCAATCTCTTTGTTGTTTAGCGTTCATTCTTGCAGGAAATATTTTGGTGATCTAGCTTGGATTTGAAGCTACAACAATTGCGACAAAACGAGAATAGGAAGTGCTTGGACCCCAAGTAGGTTTCTTAATCTATTTTGTGTGTCTATTTACTATTAGGAAAAGTATTTGCAAAGTCTTTAACTTGTTGTTCTAAATGCATAGTACCACATTTAGAGAAGAATGTTTTATCCGTAATTCATAATTCCGCATAACAAATTGGTGACTCTGCTGGGGATTTTACCCTTCATCCTTGGTGTAGCATTTACTCTTAAATATTAATCTTTTTGAAATCAAATTTGCATTAGAAGTGTGTTAAACAGCCAGAGTTTTTGTTCTCTATTGCACCCAACGCACTGTTGAACAGGACACAGTGCTTTGCATAGCACTGTCTCCCACTCAGGGGTGCGTTGCAATGCACTGTCTCCCCTTAGAGATTGTGTTTCCCCTTAGATCCAACCAAATTCCCATTGAATCTTTCATTGCATTTGTTTTCAGCCTTTTTTTTGTTGTATTTTCAAGGTCCTGATGCCTCATAGAGACCAGTGACTTTACCTACATCTTCCTCCTTTGAAAGAAAAGTTTGTTCAATGTTTATTTAAAGTGTTTTTCTTTATCATTGACAAATTAATTTCAAAGTATTTTCATTAATGCATTAGATCCATTTGCTTTAGAAAAGGAAATTTTCATTAAATTCTTCGTTTCCTGTAGGAGAAATTGTAGTTAAATTCTTCATTTTTCGTAAAAAGAGAAATTGTTGTTCAATTCCTCATTTATCAAAGTAAAATGCATTTGTTTTTTTTATTTTATGCACTTAGTTTCCTTTTCTGCATTCACATTAAATGGACTGAAAAGAAAAACCTGCATTTGCATCGTAGTGGATTGTGTGTTTTGCATAGGAACAAATTAGGAAAGTTACATATTAGTTTGTGCTCTTTGTTGATTGCTCTCAAATTGATTGCTCTTTCCCTCTAATAGCTAATATTTTCATTGAAAAAACTAAAATTGAAAGTTTTCTTATCATTTTAGTTTACATTTTAGGAATTTCCATCACATCATCGCAGTGAACCTTGAAAGGAAAATTGATAAACAAGATCAACTTAAAATTTACATCAATTTACCTAATAAAGCATTGGAACCATAACGATAACATTTAGAAGGTCTAGGCTAGAGACGTGTTCCGGCGTCATAAAACATAGTAGATGCGTTAATTGTCTGCGATAAATTCCGAGTGTGATACCTCACTCCACGTATGTAAGTATATCTTAGCTCGTCCACGTACCTTTGGGCATATCGGCCAGTGTTATAGTATGAAAAGTATAAAGGGGTGCTCTCACTGTGCGGTTTCGCATTAGACAGTGCTAATACAGACTTGGACCTCCATGTACCTTCGGGTATATTTGGGAGGACAACTTTAGGTTGCTATCCATCCATAGTGAACCGAGTTGATAGCCTTGTAAATTGTGATACACTGAACACATCATTTGGGGAGATTGCCTGCCCATACTTCTTAGTTCGCCAAGAGGTATTTGCAGTTCATAGTTTCTTGGTAAGCCTTTTGCCTAGAATTACCATTTTTTTTGTTTATTTGTTTTTGGTCATAAAATAAATCAGTCATCATTGAAGAATAAAATCCCTTTCCCTGTCGTTCATGTAGATTAGCATTGAAACCACCTTTACCACCGGAAATCACTTCTGGTCGGCAAAGGCAACATCACTCTACCGAAACTAGTACTATCAGTACCTCTGGTGAAGCATCATATTTCCATATACCAGAGTTGGCACAATTTGTTTCTACAAATCCTGGTTCGTCTACTGTTTTTGCGACGGAGTCCTCACAGCTACCCGTGGTCATGATCCATCCAATCAGTGAGACCACACCTCTCGAACCCGACATTGTTCAACTGGGAGTTTATCCAAATCCCATCATTCTTTAGGGGGCAGTTGTTATTGGTCAAACTAGACATCATCCCCAGGACCAATGAAATAGTGTCTATCATCCCCTTATATTTCAATTGCTATATGCCCTAAGTGGAGAAAATATTGATCCCGAAGTCAAACAACCGGAAGTTGTTCCTGTATTGGTCACTCCACAATCTATTGTAGCCATTGACTCACCCATATCGCGCAGTCAACCACCTGAAATATATTTCGGGCCTAACGGCGAAGTTCTTCCACCTGGTTGATTTCAATTGAATAAATACCACAAGATAAGACACCTTTAACTCCAACTCATTTTCGGTAGGAGCTTTACGTGTACGAGCCTTTTCCTCAATCACCTTCCTCTACTTTTGTTGATCTTGTTTCACTTCAAGTTCCCATAGATTCTATAGGGTATAAATTGGGTCATTTGACCATGGCTGAGATAACATCCCAGACTAAACCATCTATTTCAGTTGCGACAACATCTATTTTTGCTTCATCCTCGATGTTGTGTCCATTGACTTCACCCATGTCATCATCTGGAATCCTATCTGGTTCCTTCCTTATGAGTACTGAAAGGCTTGATCCTTTATTCACATCTTCAGTGAAATATCAAGCCAGTCCCATCTGTTATTCCCCTTGGTGGCCAGTGATTTCACAGAAATTACCCTTTCAAATTCCAAAATTCAATGAAAACCCTAGAGAAGACCCATCAACACATGTTATAACTTATCATTTTTTGTGCTCATCAAACTCCTTAAATGATGACTCTGTTAGACTACGTCTTTTCCAGTGCACACTCACTATTCCAACTACACAATGAGGATGGTTCTTTTCTTGTGTCAACCTCGTTAAAAAATAAAACAGATCATGAGGATGGTTCTTTTCCTGTGTCAACCTCGTTAAAAAATGAAACAGATTATGAGGATATTTATTTTCCTGTGTCAACCTCGTGAAAAAATGAATCAGGTTTTGAGGGTAGTTATTTTTTCTTGTGTCAACGTCGTTAAAAAATAAAACAAGTGCCTTTGATGATAGTTATTTTTTCTTGTGTCAACCTCGTTAAAAAATGAAACAAGTGCCCTTGAGGATAGTTCTTTTATTGTGTCAACCTCGTTAAAAAATTAAACAGGTGATGAGCATAGTTATTTTCCTATGTCAAGCTCATTAAAAAATGAAACAAATCCTCCCCTATAATGAACCTTCATTCCATCCAGATATTAGTAACCAGTAATCTACTTAGGTGAATGAAATGAAGCTCGTGGGGGTGGGTGGGGGAATCTTCTCCTATAGGGAGAATTTGACATGTGCTCTTGCAGGGGCATTCAAAACATTCTTACCAATTGCGCGTAATCAACAACTGAAGTTCAGGGGAAAAAACAGGCTCAAAGCTCCAAAATGAAAATGGTAAAAATGAATGGTAAATCTCTTTTAATTAGTCATTTGATTATTTGCAATGAATATTTATTGTTGCGACTATGCTTTTATTAATTTTTTATCATGAAACAGATATTTTTAATCCATTTGATGTTGTTCTGAATAGGTTTGCAACTAATGAGAAGATTAGTTGTGCATATTTATTTCAAAGAATGATTTAACCACAAAGCATACTTTTATCCTTATTTTTCGAGATTTGTTAAAAACGAAAAAGGACTTGCAGTGCACTTTTATCACTTTTTCAAGCTTCGATAACAGCGAAAAAGGAACCCCTGGAGTCTTCTTTTAGCTCTTTTCATACTCCGATAATGTGAAAAGATTGCCGAGCACTTGTCTTTTTGAGCTCGTAAAAGTAAATGAATTGATATCTACTTAGTATAAGTTTAAACCTTTTCCGAACTGAGATATATTATTTACGAAAAAGGAATACCTTAGTCAAACATGACTAAAGAGGTTCTCTCAAATATTATTTTACACTTTTTCGGATCTGAGCGACAACTTTACCAAAAATTACTTATGGAGTTTTATTTTGTCCTCTTTTTCAAACTCTCTAAATATGAAAAAGGATCGGGTTGTCACTGTCGTTAGGCTCGTTAAAACATAAAATAGTGACGGGCTTGTCAATCATGGAAAGAATTGAGTTTCATTCATCGCTAGACTCGTTAAATTATTAAATAGCAATACATTGTTCACCTGAAGGGTTGAATTATAGATCAAGCATATGTTATCCTCCTCAATCTTGTTAAAAAATAAAGAGGTTTTGGTCGACAATTGACCGGGGAAAATTTAGGAAAGTGAACATAATTTTTTACGGTTGCAGGTCGCTCTTGAACATGACACTTCACTCCATCACCGTGACTGTTTGGGTTGGGTAATATTCTTGATGGTTCATTCATACATATGGTTCATCATACCTTCACTTCGGTTTTGGGTCAATGCTGCCAACTCATCTCAGTGTCGTCGATATTTTCAAGAGAACTCATCCAGTGAATACTCGTCCTTCTACAATACTCATAAGCTTTCATTCTCGTGACAGTCATCCCTGAACATTGCTATATCAAGTCATCCTTTGTCTCTGAAATCAGTAACTCTCGTTTCGAAGTAAAGTGGCTTCCTATCAACGTCAAATCATCATCCAGGAAGTTCACTTAGAAACATCATATTCCAGTACCATGAGGCTTGTTACAACATCGACAAGATCCTCACTTCCGGACTTTTGACCGAAAGATTTTGTTTCGCGTTCGACATCAAATCATCTATTCATGCCTTACAAAATGTACTGCAGTAACTTGAGGGCCATTGACATTAATGGTGGTTCTCTCGCGTTTTTTAACAGCTCACATCATTGGCTGGTAATCAAACGATGTCTTACCATGTTCGACTACAAATCATATATTTGCATGGCTAGACTTGTACTCGAACGATCGAGTGAATGAGATAAGAAGACCCTAGATCTAGTTTCAGCCATTCGGGCTGCGATTTCAGGATTTTTGTACACATCATCTGTACGGTGACCTTACTTACAGAACGTCATCCGAACATGGGCCTATATATTTAGGCATGTCTGTATTGGGCAACATTCCAATATAGACAACTTTCTCCACTATGTACATGTTATTAGATAGTTTATGTGTTGATCATGGGCATGCCTTCCCTCAGAAATTTGTGAGCAAGAGGATATATCATGATGTAATGTATTGTAAGATTGATGCAGGTCGCCACTCCGCTTTAACTCCAGCCCATCACAGTGTAAAGCATCTCATTCAAAAAATATTGATATTATTATTCTGACTTCATGCTTTAGGGGGAAATCTGTTATGGGTCAATTTGGGCATTATTCCCAATGACCTGGTTAAACTAGACATCATCCCCAGAACCAAGGAATAGGGTCTATCATCCCCTATTATTTTAGTTGCTACATGCCCTAAGACAAAGAACAAGAACAAATCATCCATGACTTCCATTGCAAGGTTTTCAAGATTTGAAGTACATGTTATATCACCTATGAGCTCACCAACGCAGTCTCTCAAGGGGCTAAGTGTGTTGCATATGCAGTTACCTACATTCAAGGGTGCTCTGCAAAGCACTTCCCGACAATCAAGGGTGCATTGGTCAGTCATTGTTCCAGAATCTCCACTTGGCCAGTGCCTTCTAGAAGAGTGCATATATGTCAAACTTTGAATCCATGTGTCCATTTGATACCTCTGAGCTTGGGAACATGTCTTTCTTATTATTATAAATTCATTGATTGTAAAACTACCTTCAGCTCATCTATAAATTGAGCACAGATCCTAGTGCTTGAAAAGGAATAAATTGAGTAGAGAAATGTTGGTGGAATTTCAATTGAGGATTTGGTTTGAGTGATATGCTGCTGGAGAGATGTTCATTGTGATGAGGCTGGGATGATGTTGGAGATGGTGACATAAAATCAATCGCTGGTTGTAAGCTCCCCTTCTATCCATTAATAAATATTGTTGTTTACTTTCCCACATATATATCTGTATAAGCTTCTATCTTTCATATTATGAATTCTTATCTAATGTATATGGTTCATGTTTTGTTGGTTTAACTGAATAACTTGAATAGGAATCTGTATATTGCAATCTCTTTGTTGTTTAGTGTTCATTCTTGCAGGAAATATTTTGGCGATCTAACTTGGATTTGAAGCTACAGCAAGAGCGACAGAAGGAGAATAGGAAGCGCTTGGACCCCAAGTAGGTTTCTTAATCTATTCTGTGTGTCTATTTACTGTTAGGAAAAGTATCTCCAAAGTCTTTAACTTGTTGTTATAAATGCATAGCACCACATTTAGGGAAGAATTTTTTATCCCTAATTCATAATTCTGCATAACAGTGTCTTAGAGTCCTATTAGGTTTCAAATTCCTAAAAATATAAGATCTCTACTTTTTCTCCTTGTAATATGCTTTTTGGTTAGTCAAGCTGTCATTAGAAGTATCTGAAGGTCTGGCCTTGCTGGCAGACTCATTGTAAAGGTACCTAAAGTTATAAATAGGTATAATATATATGGAGAGAGGGTTGATGGATGTTATATTGCAGACTACTATTGTAAATATTTTTATCAGTAATATACAATGGTAGTAGACTTCTTTTCTTACTTGAGATTCATTGGTATTTTTATGTGTGTTTGTCTTCTATGTTCTATTATTCTATATTCAGTATCCTAGTTGTTTGATTACCTGGAATTCATGATCAACATGCTCCAACTTCCTTCAAGCATCTAGTTTGTTGTAAATGTTATGTTTCATTAGACTACACATGCCTCAGCTTCCATGACAGAAGTTTCATATGTCACTGAGTTTTCATACTGACTCCATATGCCCAATGGTAGTTATTTGTTTACATATTTCACCAGCACAGAAACACATTTAAAACCAATTTCAGAGTTAGACATATGTTGATATTTATTTACCTAATATAATATTTATCCTTGAGAGAGCCCTCTCAGGCTGGAAAGGCTAAGTTCTAGCTAAAAGTAGGTTTGAAATAGTTACTCTGAGTTGACTATTGAAATATCCCATCAACCTAAATTAAGTCATAACAGGACGAACACCATAGGTGGAAAGTCATAATATGATTTTCAGGGTCTTCTGCTTGCTTCCTTTCGAATTTTGGAATGTTCGAGGGGAGCTTCGTGGGCATGAGGGGCCAATTGGGGTTGTGCGCAATGGGGTCGTTAGTTAGCCTTGATATATCAGGGAGGTTTAATGATGCTAAAAATGGTAACTGAGTATTGAGTGCCATTGTGTATGGTGGAAACATAAGAATTTGGGTGTGATGATGTATGGGGGGTGTCTAGGGAATATTACCTTGTGACGTACCCTTTTGTGCATTATGTTGACTCCCTGGAGGGGTAGCGCTCCTCTGCCTTCTGGGTTTGTGGGAGGAGTTGTGTGCGGTGACCCTATTGGGGTTTCCACGGGTGTGGTGTTGGGTGACCCTTGCAGATTTCCAACTAAAGATGCCCTGATAAAGGATGATCCAATAATGGTGGCAGTGTGTCGTATTTGACACCTAAATGGATAAATACCTAGAACTTCTCCCTCTAATGGGGGGAGGTCCAAAAAACATCTAGATTGTCGAGGTCCCGTTGGGTCCATTATGGTGTTGACTCGATTAATTTTGGAAATATTTTTAGTTTTCTGAGAGGAGGGAGATTTATTACCAAATAAAATATGATCACATACATAAAGCAAAGTGAAAAATAAAAGGTAATTTTTTCCATTATATTAATGTTATGTGATCAAGCAAGCAAAAAATATGGTTTTGGTTGCTTTGCGTATGATACTCAAAAGCCCAAAAAGACCTAATCATCCTCACACTCTCAAATGTAACTAGGCATTAAAAATATATCTTCTAATGGGTACTGGGGCTAACATACCGAAAGAACTGGCGATGCCTTCCAACAACCAAAGAATCGACCAAGGTAATGGTATGAGGATCTAGTGATGTTTGCACCATCACCTATAGGGAAGGATGCCCTAGATTTGGCCACTAAAGTATCGTCATCCCACATGAGTGGTCTAGTCTTGAGCTTCTTGGTATTTAGCTACCAGTACTGATCACTAGATGGGTGAGGTAGCCCCAAAGAGTAATGCATGCACTGGGCCTAAGCTTAACCCCCTCTGAAACGGGTCTTTGTAGCACTCAGGAATTCTATTCCGTGGGCAGATAGATAGATTTTAAGCTCCCTAGAAAGTCAACATCTATGTTTCAAAATGTAGAATGACCATGGAAGCTTATTGGATGCATACCCCCGATGGTCCTAACCTGAACTATAAGTTATTTTGTGGCCCCTGAGTTCAATTAGTGCTTAGTTTTAGAGAGTCTTAATTTTCTTAAGGTGTGCCTTGGTGAAGCAACTGTAAGAAGAGGAAAAAGGTCCCAACACACTGGGTGCCTTTTGGTTTGGTGCTTACCGATGCTTCATGTGTGATTTGGATTGTACAATAAAAAAAATTTATAAGATATGGATACGCGGTGATACTTTACAATCCTTCTCTAATTACACTATGTGTGATTGTTCCTTACAGAAAATAAATAATGTGCGGATGATGGGTCACTTACACTTTGCCTAGTTAGACTAAGTTTTGAACTATAGGGAGATGGAAAATTAGCTTAATAAAGCTTTAATATGCGTACCCAGGCTCACCAAGAGGTGCAAGGATGGCAAAGATTACTTGCCTTATTTTCGATATTGTGGTCCTGGTCCCGAATCCTAATGCAAAGAATTGAACTAAACTAATGCAAAAAAATTGAGAAAACAAAAATTAGCTAAAGATGTGTGGATGTATGGGCCACTTACTTCACGCTAATTATCCTATGTGTTTTTTGTCTTTTACCAGAAGATAATTTTTTCAGATATCATTTGTGGATTGAAGGCCACTTACTCACCCCTATTTAAACTATGTGTGATTTGTGATGATAAAAATAAAATAAAACAAACTATTTGCTAAGCTAAATTTTATAAAAAAGTGTCGTAACCAATCATGAAACACCAAAACACAGTGATGGAAAATTTCTTATGGGTTGCCAATCACCTTACAACTGCTAAAAATGATAAAAAGCAGTGAAAAATGTGCTCATTTTCTTCCGTGCGGCTTATTTTCACACAAACGTGTGGTTCGCGCGTCTATCTGGGTTGAATGCGCTCAGATTTACAGTGTCTGAAAAATCCGCCTTCTATGAGCCAAATTCCTCATTTAGGGTGACTGAAAAGTGTTGAGGGGAAGCAGGAGTGATCTTGCAGCAAGTCTGGGTAGGAGAGAGGACCTGCAATTAACAACCACTAGCTTAAAATAAAGAAAGAAGTGGAGTCACCATTCCTGTTGTAGTGTATTTGATGCATGGGTGGACGAAAGACACTATGCTTAATAGGGGAGGATGCTTTCCTACAAGCAAGTAAAATTTCAATTGGTTTGTTAGATTGTTAGTGGAAAAAAATAGCATTTAGTAAATGAAGTAAAGAACATAGCATACTACAATAAAGAAGAAACAAGAAACAAAATACTCATGTAAAATAACAAGATCAATTGATTCAAACACACTAATAATTCAAATGGAGAACTCTCTCCCTTTTATTCGTTGTTGATGTTATAAGAGAATAGGATGCTAAATCACTTGCAATGAATCCTTCGAGCTATGGAGCTCTAATATTCAAGGCAAGGGGTTCCCTTCCGTTTAATATTCTTACAAGCCTCTCTCTCTCCTCGATGGATGGTAGAATAACGGACACTTGGCGAACTTCTTCTCTTGGATTGAGGTGTTGGGTGGCCAACATCTAAATCCTTCCACTCCTTGCTGCATGGACAACACATTTTTTGTTTTCTCTCAAGCAATTTGGCCAGCATAATAATGTGTTCTCATGTTCCTCTTCCGATGGCAGTATTTTATAGGTAAATTTAAAATTTTCCCTCCCTCTCTTGGTACAAGATGGATTTTGACACAAGGGTGGGAGGTTGATTCCTTTGTGTGTTGCACTTAATGCCTCAAGGTGGCTCCAAGGCGGTTGTACTTGGCTAGCTTGAGTGGGAATATTCTTCTTCAAGTTTTCCAAGTGGTCCCGAATGGTGACTTTCCGCATACCTAGGACCGCGCAAATATCCGAGGGATAGTCGCGATGATCTTCGGTGCTTTCAAAGAAAAGGCCGCATGGATCGCTTAGATTCAGTGCTTTCTGTGTGCTATTTGATAAATTTGCCTGCTTGACCTTAGGAAAAATTAAATTTTTCAGATCCTGTAATGTCTTCCTTCCCTGTAAATCCTTATTTGTACCTCCTGCTTGACATTTCCTAATGTCTTCTGCTTGTACGATTTTCCAATGATAAAAAATACATTTCCCCTCTAAAAAATATAATAAAATATTCACAATGACTAGATTTTGATTAAGTAAATAATATTTTATTATTTTCTAATTCTCAATCTATCTCAATATTTTGTTATAAATAGATGGTTTTCTCTCCATTCTTCACCATGACCATTTTCATCGTCCCCATTATCGTCTCACAGCATTTGAGCTCCCACTCAAGTTCAAGCATCCTTTGTTTTCTATTTTTCCCATTGCATACCACATATTGAGAGAGAGAGAGAGAAGCACATTGTTGAAGCAGAAGGTTAAGAAGGACCCATCCCATGGAGGGGGGTCTACAGACAGAATTTTGTAATCACTCCTCACCAAGTGTATTGTTCTTGATTAATAAATTTTATCTTTCATATTCCTGGCGTGAAAACGTGAAAAAATGACTATAAACTTGTCAAATTCTAACACTGGAACCTATGGCTCTCTAAGGGATTATTTTTAGCATCTTAGCAGATCCCTCGCTCATGATTTTAGCCCTCATGGTCGTTCAATATTCTGCGCTCCGCTCCTTCGTCGGTCTGTTGGGAAAATAAATTGCGGTTTTTTATATAAGTTGGCGAGCGGAGCCACCAATGGACGATTCATGGCTCATTGGTGGTAGATTCGTATATTTTGAGGGCGGGTCGGGTTCGAAACCCACCCACCCCAAATATGGTCTGGATTTGTTGACAAATGTCGCTTTGAGTTTTGGTTTTAGTTGGAAGTTATAATATGTGGTTTGAATATATGATTTGTGGCTCCAATGGGATTGGTAGGTTCTGTCAGGGGTGAACTTCCCACCCAATTTGAATATATATAATATATAATATCATTGAGGGGTGGCGGGGGTGGTGGCCCACCACCCAATATTATATATATATATATATATTTTAAACGATATGGTTGAAATTTTTCGGCCTAGTTTTAAGGGTAACTGGACAAATTAAGGAGGCGACAAATACACGCTTTCTGACTTTTGTTTTCTATGCACCGAGAGTCCTCCAATTTGTTTCCTCATTAGTGACTGCCACTTGGCCAAGTTTGACCATAACTTTGACCAACTATAACTTGAGCGTACGAACTTGTATTTGAGTTTCGTTCACACTGTTGGAATTAGGGCAATGAGCACTACAATCTGGTCCTAGTTTCACTTCCATTTAATGAATTTTATCATTTTGAGCGATTTTAAAGGCCACTTCTATTTCTGCATGCAACTCGATCATTCCTCCCGACTAATGAGCTTTTGGACCGCCAAAATCTGTATCAGTCAATTTGCAAGTGAGGATATTTTTCCCTTACTTTCTCCTTTTCCATCCATCGAGCCTTAATTGGATGCATTCCTTTGAAACCAATACAAAGGTAATCCACGTTTCCCCGTCGTGAAGTCTTGGTATTCCTGTCAAGAATGATGTCCTCTGGAAGCTTGTCCAAGTATTCAAGTGTAATTTCGTCCCCTGTAGGAACATGTCCAACCTTTTCGGTTTCCATGATCGAAGGAGGCTCATAAAGCTTCAAATTTTCAACGTTCACCACTAAGTACATATGCATGTATGCTGGCAAATTGAGACAAAAATAATTGTCTCCAATCTTCTCTAATATGGTGAATGGGCCATATCGAATTGGTATCAACTTCTTTCCTTCCCCTTTCATCCTTTCTTTGTTGATGTGGAGCCACACTTTGTCTCCAACCTGGAAATGGTGATCAACTCGGTGGCTGCCATGTCGAGCTTTATATCGATCTTGAATTTTCTCTAACTACTCCTACACTTCCTAGTGAATCATCTAAATTCATTGAATTAACTTCCACGCTTTATCCCTCTCATCTTTCTTACTGGAATATTCATCTCTCCAAAATACCATGTCTGAGGAATCCTTCGGCAAATAGCCAAATCATGTCTCGAACGGTGAGCTCTGATTAGATGAATGCACTGCTCAATTGTATTCATGTTGTACATAAGGAAGTTGCTCATCCCACAACTTGGGATGCTTGCCACAATAGCCCCAGAGTAAGTGTATCACTATGCGGTTGACAACCTCTATTTTTCTGTCGGTCTGCAAATGAAATGTCATGCTCCTCTTCAGCCTGGTGTCCATCATTCTCCACAAACTCGTCCAAAACTCTCCAAGAAAATGAGAGTCACGATCACACACAATGGATGTGGGTAGCCCAAAGTGGACCCATACAAATTGAAATAAGAGATGATCAAATTGCTCTGCAATGACCTTCTTTTTACAAGGCATTAAGACACACATTTTTCTAAATTGATCCATAATGAAGTACATATAGTCATGACCTCTCCTAGACAAAGGAAAACCACCTACAAAATCCATTGACACACTTTCCCATGGACAACTCGGAAAAAGAAGTGGTGTGTAGATCCATAATTTTCAATTAGCGGGCTTGCAAACTGAACATAACACACATCCCTTTACATATCGAGTCACAATATTTTTCATGTGAGGCCAATAACAAAACCTTTGTAAATGACACAAATTTGTTTCTACACCAAAATGACCTGACACAAGAGATGTATGTGCCTCTCTGATTACACGTATCCTTTCATTGGTGGGAATACAAATTTTTCCAAGATGGTACAACAATTTTCCCTACAAGTGATAATTATCCACCTGCAATCCACGTGTCAATTTTGCATAAATCCCTTAAAACCATCATCATCATTATATTGTTCAACATAACTTTCAAAATATAAAGAAGCATTTTGAAAAACTATAGATGCAGAAATAGGAGGGTGAGAAAGCATATCTGCCACTTTGTTGTTGGTTCCATTCTTGTATTTTGTTACCAAGTTAAATTGTTGGAGGAATCCCATCCTTCTAAAATGATGTGCTTGTTGAAGATTGTTCTGCGACTGAAAGTACTGCAAGGGTTGGTGATCTATGTGAATGATGGTCTCCTTACCGATCATGTAGTTCTTCCACTTCTTCACTCTTTGAACTAAGGCATACAACTCCTTGTCATGTGTGGGATAGTTCACAATAGAATGGGAGAATGTCTCTAAATGGTAATATACAATTTTATTTTTTTGCATCAATACTGCTCCCACGATGTATCCACTAGCATCGGTCTTGATCTCAAAATTTTATTGGAAGTTTGGTAAGGAAAAAACAGGTGCAGTATTGATCTTCTCTTTCAGTGTATCAAAGGTTCTTTGTTGCTTTCCTCCCCACTTAAATTTTTGCTTCACACTCTTCAATGAATGTAAGGGGGATGCAATGACAGAAAAGTTGGCAATGAGCCTTCTCTAGTATTGTATTGCACCCAAAAATCTATGAACCTCTGTAACATTGGTGGGTTTAGGCCACTTCACAATCACATCAATTTTAGAAGGATCTATTTTTAATTGTCCACCTCCAACAATGTGACCTAATAAAACCAAATAGGTTTTCCCAAACTCACAATTATGTTGGAAATCACGATTTCCATTAGACCAAAACCGACCAGTGTTCGTCTCCACTACAATCGCTAGAGTTAGGATCCACGAGAGGCAGTTAGTCCATGTCGTGAAACACACAGGGAACGTTGAACCCAATGTCCAACAATCTCCCCCAAAACACAAGCCGGGTGAGTTTCAAACTCGAGACTTGTCGCTCTGATACCACTTGTTGGAAATCACGATTACCCTTAGACCAAAACCCACAGGTGTTAGTCTCCACTACAATCGCCAAATTTAGGATCCACGAGAGGAAATTATTCAATGTCGCGAAACACACAGGGAGAATTGAACCCAATGTCCAACAACTTAGACATTTTGACAACAATTTTTCTTTTTGCAAAACATCAAGCACCTCTTTAACTTGCTTCATGTAATCATCCCATGTCCTACTATAAACAAGAATGTCATCAAGATACACAAGTACAAAATCATCAAGAAAAGTCTTGAAAATATTATTCATCACCCTCATGAATGTGACCGAGGAATTTCATAGTACAAAAGGAATCACCAGCCATTCAAAAAACCCCTGCTTGGTTTTGAATGCAGTGTTCCATACATCCTGTTATGCAATCCTAACCTTATGATAGCCACTGTACAAGTCCAGTTTTGTGAAATAGAAAACATTTTTCAATTGATAAAACAAATCATCAATGTGAGGGAGAGGGTACCAATTCTTCACCATTATTTTGTTGAGTTCCATGTAGTCCAGGCACATCCTCCATGTGCCATCCTTCTTTGGCACCAACACAATAGGTGAAACGCATGGAGAAGAACTTGGTATTATGACCCCTTGGTTCAGCAATTCCTACGCATGTTTCTCTATCTCCTCCATCTCAATTGTTGACAATATGCACATATCAATGTTGGGTAAAGGATCATCATGCTGCAAGTTAATCTCATTTTGGATCTCACGCTTTGGAGGAACCCCACTTTGTTCCTGAAAAATCCCATCATAGTGTGATCATACAATTTCATACAATTCCTTTTTATGAGTGTGATCACAACCTTGGAAGGCTTCAGATGTCTCCGCATCTTTTTCTCTCACAACCATGAGCATGCACCCTTTGATGGAATTCACCAACCTCTTCATATGACCTACACTTACAAGATTGGCACTGATTTTGGCATCATGAGTTATAACAATGTATTCCACCTCATCTTTCATGATATGATACTTGTTTTCATGGAGAAATAAAATTTCTTTCCTGTCATGCAAATATAGACTCCCCAATACCATGCCACAGATATCCAATGGTACAACATCAAGATCAACCTCATCTATTAGTTTGGATGCAATCACAAATCTGACATTACACTGCTTGGTTACATGTAATTTGGCTTTATCACACACCCAACCAAGAGGGTAAGGTTTCAGATGAGGGTTGGCTTCTAATCCTAATTTCTTAACCAATGATTCTGGAATCAAATTTACTTGTGAGCTTGGATCAAACAAGGTTTCCACTTTAGTATGTTTCATTATGAATCTAACGTGGAACAACTCAATCCTCTTTCATTCATCAAAAAGAGACTCATTTAAAGAACTTATACTTGCATGTAATTCATAATTTTCATTAGCATGAAGAGAAACATTACCTTGTATGCCCACTAGTGTGATCTGTTTTTCATCACCGAAATCAGATCCAAGGTCCTGTTGTGCATTTTCCACCGTCTTTTTCTTGTTCTTCCCACCAAATCTCTTTAGTTTCAACTCTGGATGCAACTTCCAACAATGGTCATATTCATGTCCTTCCTTATTGAAATGTGTGCAAGATGGATTTGCTCCTTCCTCCTTCTTAGTTGTAGTTTCCTTATTATCCTTTCCCCTGCCTTTTCCTTTGAACTTTCCATTATGAGGTTTGAAAGATGATTTTTTTGGTTGCTCTTCTTTATCATTCTTTCCCCTGCTTTCAATATGAATGGCCTTCACACTGACTGCATCAATAATATTAGGCTCAAATAACAACAAAAAATGCCTTATGTAACTATATAAAGAACCAATATACTTTGTTACAGTTTTATGTGAATCAAGTGGAATGTTCAAATTCAAAGCTTATTTCATAAAATCTTATGTAAAGCTTTAACATTTTGACCTTTCCTTGTCTTAAATATTTCCATTCCATTAAATCCTTTTGTCGATATCCCAAAGGATAAAACTAATATTTTAATGTAGAAACAAAATTTGACCAAGAAGAAATGATATTACCCAAGTCTTTGTTGCCTTTCTTCAACTTTCTCTCCCACCAAACGAAAGCGGTGCCTCATCCTCCTCGATCTGTTAAATCCAGTGATAAACCTTGATTTGTCTAATCCAAATGTTTAGTTTCTCTGCATTACATTCTCCATTATATGTGGGAAAATCAAACTTTACATCTAGCTTAAAAAAATGGCTTCTTATATGTACTTTTATGGTGCATGTTAGAATGATGAGAAGAGGAAGAAGGAAAAGTTTCACTGGTGGATGGATAGGGAGGAGGCTCTTAGTGGCCAAGTTTCAGTTCTAGTCAAACTTGGCCAAGTGGAAATCACTAACGTGACAACAAATTGTCAGAGTCCTAATGCACGAAAAATGTCAGCCGGAAAGGGCCTTATGGAGTCAAAATTATTTCTTATTATAAATTAGGACCAAATAATTGGATGGACAACCACTGCTTAGATGCTTCACTAACTTATATGAGATGTAAATCCTGAGAAGTAGGTGTAATGCAATGATATTGGTTACTTTTAAGTTATATTCCTAGTCTAAATGTAACCTCCCTCGTAATTGTTTTGAGATCAGTTTTTAGAGTAGGTTGTGGGATGGAATCCCACGGGAATCAAACAAGGGCTTAATTAACGGTACCTCCCCCTATGTTCCAACCACCCAATGCCTCCATCACTATAGAGACTATGGCTATGATGACTGCAAGGTCACTGTGTTAACCACTAAAAAGGGGTTGAATCCCTCAAACTAGATGAGAAAGGGTTTTCCTAGGAGTCTATCAACCAAGCTTATGCTTATAGGTAAATTATTAGTGCAAGCTAGGTCTAGAATGATTATGCAATGGGTATGAGTGATATTATTAGTTTGATATTAGCATAATTTTCAAGTATTTTAAGTTATGATGAATCTTTGATGACAAGAGTACTTATCAATGAATTATATGCAATATTACAACCAAGAAAGTGTTAATCAACTTAGTGCCAATGTTAAACAGTCCAAAGATAAACCTCCTCAATGATAACGATATTGTAATTCTTAACCCACAATCACAATTTAATACTCTTAAGAGATTAGGAAAAAGTAAATGTCAATGATATTATATCAATAATAGATGCCAATGACCAATGTTGAGAGATGCTCAATTAGAATGATAACCAATGAAACTCAAGATGCCAATTGATTAAGATAAACAATAGAATTACCAAAGCGTCTTAAGATTGTAAAAGAGCACAAAACTATGAGCTTAATTTAGAGCAATCATCAAATAACTTCTCAACAATTCCTCAACCAAAATTCCAATTAGATGTTAATGCCAAAAGTAACTTATACCATCAACAATATTAGAAGATTTAAAGCTTAGATGTTTGAGCTATTTTAGTGAAAATTTGATAATTCTTATAGCTAACACAAGAAAAAAAAATTTTAGATTCTAGATAACCAATAAATGCAATAGCACTTCAGAATTATTAGCACTTATTCACCTTAGGACAGTAGCGAACAAATCATTATAGATCCAAGAAATTATCAAGCATATGAAACTGAAAATGACCAATGAGTAGCCTAATGACTTTCTAATTAATAAAACAACTTTTCCAATGTGAATTTATGAACTTTTAGACCTCTTAAGATGCAATACTCAAAATATATCAGATTTGACCACACTTTTATGCAGAGATATCAATCACCATAAATGAAGACTTAAGCCCAAAAGATTAATGCCAAGATATCTAAAAGCTATGATAACATGCCAGAAGCCACACCGATCAATTGTATTCCCTTTAGAATGTTCTTTTCAGCCTATATCATATCTTATTTAGTGATTATTCAGAGATATTCCAACAAACAAGTGACTAGTTCTAAGCTAGATATTCAATGCCCAAGTAGCCAAAACACTAGCAAATTTTTACCATAAAGTTATTAATGTGTTTAGGCCACTTGGATTTGATTTTAGGGTTTTTAATTCACTTTTATAAAATGAATATGATAGTTGAAGAATAATAGTGAGAAACTTAGGGTTTAGAGAGCAAACCCTAGGCCCAAGGCCTCGTAGAAAACTTGACCAAGTTGGAAAAATTTTCCCAAAGCACTTAGCACTAGAAAACACCAACTTAGAGATAATTCCTCTGCAAAACACATGAAGTACTCGGTCCAAAAATAAAACTTACCGACATGGACGAAAGAGAGGGAAAATTAGAGCCAAGAGTGGGCAACACTAGGCCCAGTAAGGGTAGTGTTAAGGAGGGTAAAGGTCGTAGAGGCCTAGAGGCTAAGGGAAGGGCCAAATAGGCCTAAAAAATTAGGTGCAACCTAAAGAACACGTTGTGCAATGGTGGAGGAAGAGAAAGTTGAGGGCTTGGTCAAGGCCCCAAAGCCTACACCCTAGGGTTTGTAGGCCTAAAAGGATTGTCGCAAGCCTTTAGAGGGATGCATCTCAAGAGAAAATGGGAAAAGGAGGAGAGAGAGGTCCAAGGAAGGGGATCAGAAGGCCTTTCAAGGCCATGGAAAGGTAAAGGATGGAAATTTGAGGCACATGTTGCTTACAACCAGCCCTAGGGAGGTCGAAAATGGTTGAGGCAAGCCCTCAAAGGTTGATGTAGGCCCTCAAAGGGCTGACGTTGGGCCAGGAGAGGATGAAGCTAGCCTTGGAGAGGGAAACTCTGGGCTTGAAAACCCTAAAGCTTGAAACCCAGCTCTGAAAAAAAATTATTTTCTTGGAATCTTCAGTTTTAATGCAAAATATTCAGTATTTGGCCCTTAAAAAATTTTGGAGACTAGATATTACCCTTAAGGGCCTAGATATATCTCTAATACAACTCTTCTCACTTGATATAACTTGCACAAATGAATTCACAAATACAAAAAACCCCAATATATACAAAATTCACAAAACCCCAAAACCCCAGTTACAAAAAATAATTTACAAAATATATTATACAAATTTATCTACAAATGCACAAATATACAATGCTTTTGAAAGAAATATTGAGAAATATTTTTTTTAGAGATTTTTCTATAAATGGCTAAGTGTACTTTGAAGAATAAATGCAAGCTACAACCTTAGCATAGTTAGAGAAACCATACAAATATTTGAAGTCCAAACAAGGTCAATGTATGCCCATAGTTTGTGAACATGGAGCCCAAGGACTAGGGAACTTGAAAACACTATATAATTTTTCGCGTATAAACTGTTAGAAAAATAATGAATTGGATCATCTAAGATAAACCCAAAACTTATCAATAAAGTGTTCCTATCATCTACAATGAAATAACGATTTAATTAAAATTTAAACACAATACAGGAATGACTGTACCCAACACATACCACAAATCAGTAGACAATAAACACCATGAACTACACCCCCAAGTATTTATTATGATTCAAAAAAAAATTGAGTGAGACAGTAGCGTTACATCAACTTTTCTGCAGAATTCTCTTAGCCAAACATCTTATGGCTTTAGACACAAATGACTCCTAATTTATAGATAAATCGTCCAAGTGGAAAAATAACGGCTAGTTAGCCTAATCCTTGTCAAATTATTCTCGGTCGTCAATAAATCCTTGATGATATTTTAATCTCTGTCGTTGAAAATATTTATTTTGAAGAATTTTCGAATTTCTCATTAAGCTCATTTTTTATTAGCTCGAAAAAAATTATTTTGAGTTAATTTCCTCAAAAATTTGACTTTGGCTTAACCACCAATGCCCAAGGGTCTAATTTTTCTTCAAATTTCCAATATTGCCTTAGTGGGGGACCTCCAAAAATTAATTTCTTTGATACCCACGAATTTTTCCATTTGGAGAGTTAAAATTCTTTAGGACTCTAACTTTGACTCTATTTAATTAAATTTTTGGCTTAGGATTAATTTATTCTTTTGGTAGAAAAATTAATTAATTGACACTTGAGGGGATTAAATATTTTTGCACCCTCTAATATTTTAACCATGGTGTCTAAGTATTAGGGACCATGCACTAAACTATTTTTTTTACATAAGATAATTACAATTCAACTCTCAAATGGGGAACACCCATTCGGTATAGACCCTCAAATTACATACCCAATTCTGCGACACAATATGATCTAGTAGACCAAGTAATTTGTAATAAAATCATTTATCCAATTATATTAAATTATTCCCAAATCATTTTTACATAAGAATCGACTATAATGCTAGGACTCACCTAAGACTTTGATGAATAATTCCACCCTAGATTTGGGGTGAGGTTGGAGGGAAAATTTTGCTGACCATCTGTGTTTAGAAACAAAAATGAATCAGTGAGACGAAAAACCTCCTAGGAAGAAATTATTGTGAAAATAATAGGCTTACCTAGGTTTTTACATACATACATGATCTTACTATCATCATTTACTGATTACAAATTTTCAAAATGGATTTATAAAGACTTAATAAATCGATTATTGATGATTTGAACTTTTGAATAAAATTTGGCATATCTCCTTCCTTAGAAATTTGAAAAAAAATGTGCAATATGACTCATAGGGCATTGAAACAACACCTCCTCTGGTATGCAGCCGTGAATTGCTTAGCCTTTGATCAACCACCAATTAGCATTTTTTTCTGGGCTAAACACTGGCAAGGAATCCTCAGACCGAAATTTGGAGAAGGTGCGACTGCAAATTCAACGCCTAGTAATTTGTTTTGGTTTCGAATCCAGGTGGATATTAGTGGCCACCCACATATTCCACTTGGACCCCCAACACTATTTCCTTTTTGTTTCCTTAATTCTAGCACAACTTTCTATTTTTGGCAGTTTTCAAGTCCTAAACTTCTAGAGTTGTTTTGAGGTCCTAAAAGACATTTTCTTGGAATAGAGAGAGACCAAAAAAGCGCCAATGTATGACTCATAGATTCTCTTTATGTTTCCTCGTGGATATCTTCAAAACGAGGTATTATGATAGCCAAACGAATATCGTATACCAAAGTTACGACCTAGGGAAGTTGGTGGTCCAACTTAACCCAATAGGGCCCAAAACCGTCAGCGCTTCATCGATTAGGGTTAGGTTTTCACACTTCTTCTTTATGACAAAAATGCCTTTGAGCCTCATTGTAATGTAGTTGAAAAGGCATGTAGATATCACATCTATTCTTAGATATAAGATACAATCACCCGAGGTAGTTTATTTCCATTCTTCTTGTAAATATTGTTCAACATTCATTATTTATTAATTGAAGTTCAGTATTACTATATCGTTGTGTTTTTTTTAATTCTATATTTCATTTCATTCCTTCATAAATATGAATTAGTTTAAGAAGATATCAATACCATGGAAACGTATAGGAACTTGTGGATGACACATTTTGATGGCTTCAAACACCATTAGCACAAATTCATATCCAAGTACAAGAGATTCATTGTTGCAATTGCACAAGGACACTAGTATAAAAGCTAGTTTGACTAGGCTTTGTGTATCTGGGTTGAGCATATATGCACCTATTACACTAGATTATGAGAAGAACTACATGGAATACTAGGACCCATTGGAAACAATTATGGAGAGTGATTGGCCAAGCTGAGTTTACTGACCTTTGAGGGGCGAGAACTTGACGACTCGGACAAACAAAGAGAGTGGAAACATCACTATTTGGAGAGGCCAGGAGGGTGCTATGGGTACTTGCAGTTGCGCCTAGAATTCTTGTTGCGGTTGTAAAGACAAGATTGACCCATTAAGGAAGAAAATGGATATCTATCAACTCAACTTGATCATGATGAATTTGAAGCTCAAGAAGCAAACGATGGAAACTGTGTAGGAGATGGAGAAGTTCCAAGCCCTGAAAAATAACAAGATAGGAGGACGATACAAATGCACTTTGTCGTCAGATAGTGGAATTACAAGAACAAGTTCATATGTTGCATACTAGACTAGGGGATTATGATAATGTAAACTGGAGCCAAGGTGGACAATGTACAGATCTCAACGGGTCTCCATCGGAGGCAAGAATTCATTTCAACCGAAGTATGTGTGGTTGCAACTTTTGTAGATTGTATACCTCTATAAATGTTTTGAAAGTTAAGGTAATATGTAACCTTATAGGGGTGTTAATAGATAATATCAAACATAGAGTCAAGAAATATGCAAACCAAATTGTAAAATTTTCAAGTATTTGTTGTTTCCACGCACAAACTTAATATAATCTCTACTCAATTGTGTTAAAAAAAATGAAGAAAAAAGAAAGATTAAAAATTAAAAGCTCAAAATCAATATAATTTTATAATTTCTAATTTATTATCTTTCGAGATAAATTATTTAATTTGATTATTATTTTGAAAATATTTTCTTATAATAAAATAAGGAAATTTATTTAGGAAAAAAAATTGTCCTTGAAGTAGATATATTCACAAATAAAAATATATAAAAATAATAATGAAGATGATGATAAAAATCTAAATTTTAGGTGATAGTCAAGTTGGACCCTAAAGGCTAAATTGATGTATGACACTCCTTTGTTTGTGCGAGAAGATACGTGATAATCAAGTTAGACCTTCACTCGATGTATGATACCCTTTGTTTTTTGGAGAAGAGACCTCTTTTGGCACAACAAAAGTTTACAGAGAGAGAGATATATATATATATATATATATATACTCCATCTCCCTTTAGATTTGAATCTCTAACCTTATAAAAGAAAACATATGTCCCTGACCTTTAAACCCATTAAAATTGTCAAAAATTTAACTAGAAGGGAAAAAAATAAAAATAATACTAAACCAAAACAAATCTAAATAAATAAATAAAACTTGTTTTTAATGTTATTGTTTTTACATAAAGGAGAAAACATTTTTTTATATTATTTTTCATTACATTGATATTATAACTATTTAATATGTATTTAGTAATTTTAATTTTTTTTAATTTCGATTTATTTTTTATTATTTAAATTTAAAATTATTTTTTTAGTTATATTTTAAAATAAATTTAAAAAACATATAAAAAAATTAATATATTAAAATAATTTATAAATGTTACGGATCCATTTTTCCTTTCAAGTTCATGTTCCTTATGAGATAAATTAAACTTTATTTGTTATTGGGGTTGGGCTATTGACGTAGAGGTGGAACCTTGGAGCACCTTGTTTGTACACATCATTTTGCAAATACGAACAGTGGAGAATAAATCACCGAATTAAAATTTAAAGAAGTATTTCATGTTTCAATTAAATTATTTTTTGTTTATATATTTTATTTATTTAAGTTTTGGGTTTGGTATATATAATGACTTAAAATTTATTTATTTGTTTATTTATTTATTTTTATATTTAAAGTAATTTTAGTATTAAATTTGTATTTTAAATGTATAATATTTTGTCTTAAATTATTTTATTGTGTGGGGTGTTTTTTAGTTTAGAATAGAAGAGATGTTGTAATAAAAATAATAAAATAATAAAAATCATTTAAGTTATTGAATCATGGTTTTGTATAGCTCATGGACAAAAATAAAATAATAAAAATAATCTTAAGTTAATGACCCATGGTATTGCATAGCCCATGGAATTTGTATTGATGAGGCCTATTTAGAGGCTTGAGGAAATCCATTATAGAATGCAAGAGGATCAACTACATCCATTTAACTCTGGACTCGATTCCGCTTGGAACTTGGCAAATCCAAATTTACGATGAATTTAGGTTGCCAAAAATAAATATGTGAAATATATTAACGAAAGAGTCGCATAGGAATAGTGTTATTTATTAAAATAATTTTTATTTCGTTGTAAAGTGCATATGCATAGTTGCTCGATTTTCCCTTCATCTTTTCTATATAAATATGTATGGATATATTCAGATAAACATTTATAATAATAGTTTCATTTTTCACGGTTATTTGATAATTTAAACATGGTTACTAGATAATTTTAACATGGTAGGTTGGCTTTGTTGGTCTTTCTTAGCGTATTCCTTGCGCCTTTCCCGTTGTTGGTCAACGCCTCCACTATAGACACTCGAGTGTGGAAGGAAGCATCCATGCAGGTCAAGTCTTCCCTCCCTCTCTCCACTTGTGACACCAACAAGGTTAAAACTCCATTTGTTAGGACTTTCCTCACAGATTTACGGTTCATCCCCCTTTTTCACCCTCTTTCTCTTTGGTTTCCTTCTCGGGTGGTTCAATTTTCTCTCTTCAATTGTAAGTGTCATGCTCTCACCTCATCATGGAACTAGATTCCCCTCGCTACTTCAGTACCCTGTTTTTAAAGAAAGTTATCTCACTTCTTGGTCCTTTGTGTTTGTCATCTTATTTTCTTTCTTTGGGGACAACCCAATTCTTGACTTCGGACCTCCCGCTCTAATTAAACTAGTAGAATGATTCTCTTAGCTTCAAAAGGAAGCCATGCCACATCAACAAGCATGGGTTCACCAGGGTGCAACCTATTTAACCTATTTCTAGGAACATGGATGAACCTGGGCCCAATTACGAGCTGAAAGCTCTGCAGCCATGTATTGGGAACTAATCTTATAGCCAATGTATGATGAACTCACCCAAGTGGAATAACATTTTGCTGGTGAATGATGTACTCACACTGATTCTGAAGTATTATCTAATGTGGTAGAATTGATACCTGGTGTATGACACATTTGGGGGTATATATAACCAATACATGTATACAATGGATATTTATTGGAATATTAAACTTCTTCTTGGTACGATCCTCCTTAGATTTCATGCAACGAAAATTGGCTTCCATTGGTAGAAGGTTGGAAAAAATTGAACGATAATTGGGCATTCCCCCATACCTGGGATGCCCTCTTAGTATCAACAACAAGGAGCCCATCCAAGTAGATTTCAATGACTTTGACCTTGTCTCTTGAAGATTTTCTATTAAATTCTCTTAAGTTTCATGTCTTCTTTTTTTATTCTTTAGTTTGCTAAAGACCCTTGAGGCCCAACTAGTGCTTTTATTTTCTAGATTTAGCTGACAGAATTAGATTTTGGACAATGACAGTTCTAAATTTTTTATATATGTGCATTTGGTCAAGATTGCCTAATGAAATACCATTCAAACTCTAATTATAACCCATGTTTGTAGGCAATACAAATTTTAACTTCAACAAAAAAAAATTAATTGAATTCCCTTTCCCTCCACATGAGGAAGCATAGATGGAAAAATTCAATTAAATTGTCTTTTATCCACATAAGGAAGCATAAATGAAAACATATTTATTAGTAATACTTGTAATATATATATATATATATCATAGCAAAATTTAACTTAATTTGAAAAACTGTAGAACCAGATGCACGAGCCACCACGTGGTATTGACGGTTAATATTTGGTGATCAGATCGAGGACCGGCCTCCCCGTCCTCTCACAATACCCTGTGTACATGAGGGAGTAACACAATCCGTATGAAATCCTTCATTTCCTCGACCAACATGGGAGGCAAATCTTGACGACAGAATACGGCAGGCGGCAAATGTATTTGGTTTGAATTTTGGCTCATTGCATGCTATTAGTATTCAAATCACCGGAGTAGGAAGTGTCGATGGTTTTTTGTGTGGGGAAGGTTGTGACCTTGGCGATGGCGTTCCTTCCCTGGCTTTTAGATTGAAAACTGGTAACTTTATTTTTCAAAGGGTGGAATTTAGTGTTTATGTGCGAGTGTGGTGTGTGGTTTCTAGAGGAGATGGAATTTCAAAGGCTTTGGTGTGTGTTTTAATTGGTTTCTTTTTGTTACTGGTACTTTGAAAGCAGAAGTGGGTAGCATCGAAGGCTCCGTGGTTGGGTTTGGTGGCGATTCTGTTGGTGGCACTCCCTCCCCAAATTCTAGGTCTATAATTGGGCTTCCTCATTCTGTGGTGTGTAGCAGTTTGCGTTTTCATGGGTGAAAGGATTGTGGATCTGGGAGGTTGAAGCTTTTTCTTGGTTTTGGTGTCCCTAGGAGGATTCTTCTCAGTGTGTGTTGGGAAATTGGGTGTTTCCCATGGACCTCTTATTCCTGGCGTATCTGAATTACTAGTGAATTTTTTTCTTGGTCAGTGTTGGAAAGACTTGCGGGGTGGTGGGCTGGTAGTGGTCAGTCAGCGCTGAAACGAAGAGGGTGGAGAGAGTACTCAGCCCCATTGGGGTGGTTGGCATCTGCAAATTCGGGTCTGGGGATTCTTGCTGGAGTGGGAAGGGAAAATCGTGGAGATTTTCGGTATTGTCTGTATCCCCATTAATTGTTTGACTCGAACAGACATTGGTCCTGTGAAAATGCACCCAGCCTCGCGTTGAGTACGGTCCTCCTTCCTAGCTAGGCTCAGCTCGGCTAACCGAGGGGACTCGTTGGGATGGCAAGATGACAGGGTACTCGAGACAAGTGGTGTACAATGTGTGTGGTGGTTGTGGTCGCGGTGGTTTGATGAATGGACGTGGGGGACATGTGCATCAACCTTAGTAGAGGGGCGGGGTGAGGTGACGTGGTGACATGAGACGAAGAGGGAGTGTAGGTCGTGTGGTGCATGTTTTGAGAGAAATTCATCCATTTTATTTGGAGAATTGCAGAGATTTGATTCAGTCCTTGCAGGAGCAGTTGGAAATAGCGGACTGGATCCGTCGGGAGGAACATGCTAAACTCATAGCTACTTTGACAAGATGCACTACTTTCAGTGCCATGTTCGAGAACGAGTTGTGGTATTCTTGCGAGGAAAAAACCTACTAACGGAGAAGGTGGAGAAGATGGAATCCTGGATGGATCACTTTGAAGAGCACGTAACCATGTCTGATGACTAGCATGATTACAGGTGTTCTCTTTGTGTTGTGTGTTTTCTAGTGCCTTTTGCCTTCTCAGTTCTGGACGATGTATTTAGTTTCCTTTTTGTTTTTTTGTTACATGCTACTTTCGGTGGTCAACAAACCTGGTTGGGGTGAGACCACCTGTGTTTTTCTTATGATGTACTTATTTTCTCAAGAATGAATAGATCATTGAATTACAAAAAAAAATTCAAATAAAAATTATACTTCTTTAATAAATTATATAAACAAATTATGATATAATGGTAAAAAAAAATTAATAACAATATTTTGAGAATATTGAGAAAGAGCATAAATTATTTCAATTTAAAAAATAATTGATATCATTCATGTCCAATAAAAAAATATAGCTTCATGGTACTTTCCTTGTTCATGTCATTAGTATGAAAATGGTTAAATAATTTTTACTTTTTTATATAGTTTTTAGTATTTACATCTAAATTTGTATTTCCAAGTTATCTTACTTTTGATTCATCAAAAGTGTATAATATGTGTATTCATTGGATGTAAATTAAAATTCCACATCTAAAAAGCACCAACATTTGACATTTGAGTAAATATATAAAGAGGTAATGCAAACATATAATTAAAAAATAATAATTTTTCCTTCTCTTTAAAAATTCATAACTCTTATTTTATTATTTTCCTTAAGAGCTTATTTTGGGCTTCAAATTTTTTCTAATGGTAAATTCATATGCCAAAACCAAAACATTTCATAATATTTTGTCCCTAAAACCATATTTGTACATTCAATAATTTGCCTCGGAATTTTAATGAATGAGGGTTTACTACAATAAACCCTAAGTTCATTAGACAACATTTTAAGTATATTAAGATTCAAACAACTAATTCTATTTTCAATGTCTAAACCATAATATTAGGGATTTCGCATTGCCATCTAAGGTTGATTCCTTAGATACCCCTTAAAAAGAAACCTTGGCTTCCTAGAGCTAAAAGGTGTTAACATTTTCCAATGATGGTGATTGCATTTAGGTGACGAAGAAGGGAAACAAGGGTAGTGTGTCAATGGAGTTGACCAATTTAGCTATGGGGAAGGAATCCATTGTATCTTCTTTAGTTGCTCGTTCTTGCAGGGTAGGGTAGTCATAGTGACGGTCATCCTGCCCTAAAGTTGTATGGGTAGTCCAAGCTCCCTTGATGGATGTTTATTTAAAAGTTTCAAATGAAACACATTCCACATAATGTAAGTGGTTCACAAAAAATTTTCAATATTTTTGATATCATATGTTTTATACCTTCAAAAGGTTAAAGCTATTGATATCACTCTATCCAAGCCTTAATTTAAATTCGTTATGATTTTGCAAATGTGAATACTGAGCATGAAGATTGGTAAGGTGGGGGAAACCACTCTTATCTCTTCTAATTTAGTTTCTTGATGATCATTAAATAAAGGACCACGTTAGTCCTCCAAAAAATATATGTGGGTATTAAAACTCAATAATAAGGTTAGGGGAAATTGCTAACGTGTATGTACCTACTGATGTTGAAGCTATAGTTGTGATGTGAAATTGTCAAGTTAATTCCTCTTAAAGGTATAATGTATTCTGTGTGGATATTTTAATTGTGTGGAATCCTATCATAACAAATTGGGAGTTATTTTGGTTCACATGCCTTAAAGGGAACATACAACCTAGAATGGCTTAGTTAAGGCTGGAATTGGCCTCGACAACCCCGACAAGTATAGTGAGCTAAATTCTTAGAGTTTTGGTTGACATGGTATAACTTTAATACTAGGAGTGACAAGTCTTGAAATGTATAGATAGGGCCATTTTATATGAATATAATATATTTCCTTTGAATTTAAAGGAAACTGATCAATGCAATCATTAGGGGAGACCACTCTTTTGAAAACCAACTCATTGTGTTCTTTATGTCATAGGGTATGGAAAAAACCATATTGCTCGAATATATCTCTTTAATTTATAGAAAATTTCACACACAACTTATATTCAACCACTTTACGAAACTATAACTTGCTTCTTTAGTGTTAGGGAGCTAATGGGTGGACATAGTAGTATCATTATAAAACAAGGTAGATTACAACTTTCCTACATGGATTTGGTCATCAAATTGAAATTGTTTAATGATCCTATCACAAAGTAACCAAAAAAGAGTTTGAAGAGGCCTCATAACTTCTTCATATAACTTCCTCTATTGATCTCTAGATCATGTTGCCTATCTTTTCCTCTTTTGGAAGGTAGATGAAATTTAGAGGTCTAAAGGAGACTAGATTTGGTCTCGACTGCACTAGATCAAAAATGAGAATTTCCCTATGAATGAATTTCCCAAAATGATAGTTATTGAAGAATCCTGTATGAATAATCATGATATCAAGAGGAATTATATCATGGTTACAAAAGTAAGGGAAATTGAGTAGGATTTTGTTCCTCACAATCATACATTATTTTTTATCTCAGGGCATGTTAGATGCATGCTACATAAAATATGGCCATGTAGACATGCATTCACCTTGTCCCTCAAAAGTTACCTAAGAAAAAAAAAACATGTGATTGGGAGTCACCCACATCATATATAATAAAAGCTTCGATGGAAATGGATAACAATGAATCCCAAAGGCTTGATGGATTTTTGTGTGATTTTCCAAAGCCACTCGGGACTATGATAGACCTAAATTAATGAGAATAACCAGGACGGTATATGGGAGAAATACACTTTTGCCATCAATGAGAAAAAAAAAAATATTAATTTTATCTCTAAGGTAAGGGAGCTAATATTGATAACCAATTATTGGAAAATTAACATGTTCAATGTGGAATAAAAGATTTTTCACAGGGCCCTCACACTAGCCCTAAGTATTCAACATATCCTCCCTTAGATGATTCAACTTGAGAAGAGGGACTTTGTTGGAGGGAAATTTATTCTAAACAATTTCAATATTGTTGGAGAAATATGGAATGGGCTAACTAACTTGGGCTAAAAACCTTTTTCATCAAGCTATATTTTGAAAAATCTTATGACCAAGTGGAACAATTGTTCATCTTGGCTATGTTGCTAGTTGTCTATTTTGGCCACTTTTTATGCATGTAGTTAAGACCAATTTTGGGGATGAATTGGAATGCTTATATATTACCTAAGTTATATGTAAAGGAATTAAGGTTTGTTGGAAATAGCAACAATAAATTCCTAATTTAATTTTTCATTTGAATTAAAACAACGTAGATCCATCTTAACTCTGGATCTATCAAGCGCCGAGAAGGATCAAATCTCTAGAGGTGAAAACCTCTTTTTTGAGTGCAAAACTTGAGGAAAGGTTTGCACCTAGAAATATTTGATTCCTTGGTGGGCTTGATAGATCTGGAGTTAATATGGATCTAGGCCAGTTTTTTACACGTTTAGAAATAGATTCTTGAAATCACTTTGTTTCATATCCGGGCAAGGTTTCACGCAAGGAAGAAATTAAATCATTCTAATTTGGTGGTCTTTGGCCCAAGGCAGAAATTAAATCATTCTAATTTGGTAGTAAGAGTGATTTATACCTAAAAATCTATCCCAGTTTGTATTGTGAAATATTTTCCCACAAATATTATTTTCCACTCTTCACAGCTCCCTAAATCCTTTCTCACAAATATTTTTTCACTCTTTGCACCGTCACAGAGATGCTTCCTCACAAATACAATTCTACACTTTATTTATGTTAAATTTATATATTAAGGGAGAGAAGTGATTTTTCATTATGGCCGACATTAGATTAATTAGATTATATTAAATATTAAATGTTAAACATTAATTTTACATCTGCATTTACATTTACATGTTTACTTGAGATAGTCAATGCATGTAGTGTACTCAAATACAAACCTCTAGGATCCAAATTTATTAAATTTAATAATATTAATATTATAATATATTAATATGAATATTATAATTATTAATAATACTAGTATCAATCTTTTAATATTAATATTAGGGTATTCGGCCCTTAGGCTTTACCTAAAAAAAACATATTTTCTGAGTGTTCTTTAAATATAAAGAGGAGTATGGAGTAAAAATAAAAAGAGATTTTATTTATTTAAGATACCTCTAGTCTATTTATATTTTTATTTATTTACCCTACCTCCAATTTATTTATATTTTTATTTATTTACCATACCTCTAATTTATTATATTTTTATTTATTTACCATACCTCTGGAGTAAGTATAAAAAGAGGTTTTATTTTTTATTTACCATACCTCTGGTTTAGTTATATTTTTATTTATTTCCCATACCTCTTTTTTGAGTGTTCATAAATATACTCTGGCATTTCAAATGTTTACTTACATTACATTTCTTACCTTACATTTACAACATTACATCTACATATGTCCCTTATACTCTTATACTTACACGTCAAATGTTTATATTACATGTCCCTTATACTATTATACTTACACGTCACAAATGTTTACATTACATTTCTCACATTACATGTCCCTTATAATCTTATACTTACACGTCAAATATTTACATTACATTTCTCACATTACATCTACACATGTACCCTATACTATGTTGTAGAGGAGAAAATTGTAATTCCACATCACAAGACAACAAGAATGTGTTAACTAAGTTAGAAAGACTTAGTTGGCTCAGTTAATTCGATTTGAGGACCTACTTGAGTCATGTAGAGGGGTTCTTACTTTTTAGGAGCCTAGGTTGAGTTTAATTGAAGTTGTAATAATTAATTCAGTCAAACTGAGCTAAAATCAATTATACTAGTTCCAACCGTTGGAGGAACTAGTGGGAGATTTAGTAGTGGGGTGTGTACTTTTTGATCAACTAGTTAACTGATAAATTTAGACATAATTAACTCATGCATGTGTGATTTAAAAGTTACCCAGTTGAGATTGGAGTTCAATGGCAGTGTACTATCAGTTGTATAATTATCCGAGTTGTACAGGTGGTGCATGTGGTCAAAGAAGGACCTATAGGGATTGCACAATTATGGATGGGGAATTTCTCTAAATAATAGGGGATAATACCAAAGGAAATAGGAGCTTGGAAAGTAGGAAAATTGGTTAAGTATTGACCAGAGCAGGATTGTGAAGCAGTGAGATAGTTTATACGTGTGCAAATTTTGTTAAACCTTGAACAATCATTGTATTTATTCTCTATTTTCTGATTAATGTAGTACATATAGGAAGGTGTTTTGAGCAGTGGATTTCCCCTAGAGATTTCCTCGTGTTATGTGTGTTAATTGATTCATGTCGCATGCTTTTGATATTGCTTCTCGATCGTGATTTTCTTTTCCACTGATGAGTAGAGTAGGTTCAAGTCTATTTTTAGTAAATTACATTAGCATATTGAATCTACGAGGAATTTTTACATGGTATCAGAGCTATTATCACAACAGAGGAGAGAATTTTAAGTTATCTTTGCAGGAGGAATGAGTTTTGCAGATTTATTCTTCAAAGCTAATATCAGGATCAGGATAGTGTTCTATGGTCTGAGACTTGGTTATGCCCTTAAGGGTAGCTCGATTTACATTGCTTGGAGGGGACAGATGGAAGCAGTCATGGAAGACAATGGGCTTAAGGAATACATTGATAGTGATTCTCTAAAACCAGCATCCACTGATGCTCAAGCTCTAGCAGATTGGAAGAAGAGTATGGCCAAGGCAAGGAGGATTATATTGTAGGAAGTTCAAGATCGTATTGTCTTGAATCTCAATGGGAAGGAAAATCCATGTGCAATGTGGTAAGCATTGACAGAACTATTCCAGAACAGTAGTGATCACAAGAATCTGACACTAAAAGATAAGCTTCAGAATATTAAAATGCAGAAGGATGACATAATACCACAGTACCTAGGCAGGTTCAGGCAATGTCGTGATGAACTTGGGAGTATTGATGTTACAATTGTAGAATATGATTTGGTAAGCCTAGAACTTCTAGGCCTTCCAAAGAGCTAGCACAACTACTAGGATTCGGTCAATGGGAGGGAGAATCTACCAAACTGGGAGAGTTTATGGTCAGATTTGGTGCAGGAAGAGTTCAGGCGAAACACCAAAGATGGGACCTCATCTAATACTGAGGATGAGTAGAATTGTGCCCTGGATGGAAAGGCGAAGAAAGGGAAAGGGAAGAAATCCAATTCCAAAGGAGATTCTAGTCAGGTGGGAAAGAAGAAGGACTTTTCGAAGAGTTTTCACTGTCATGAGGCGGGACACTATGCCACGAAGTGTCTGCACAATAAAGCCAGTAATAAGCCCTCAGGAGGAGCGGTAGGTGAAGCTCTTGCTTCAAAATTGAAGCAATTTGAGTTAGATTTCACCCTCATTGCATGCATGGTGACATCAGTGATGGGTAGTTTGTGTTATCTGGATAGTGGAGTCTCATTCCATATGACGAGAAACAAAGAATTTATCAACGACTTGGAGGATAAGGACCTCTAGATGCACATCGATATGGGAGATGATGGAAGGTATGGTGGGATTTGAATCACTACAGTTACTTTTCAAAGGGATTATGGTTCTCCTCTCACATTAAAATATGTCATGTATGTTTCGGGTCTGAAGAAGAATTTAATTTCAGTTCCTATGTTGGAAGATCATGGATATGATGTGATATTCACATCACCACGATACAAGTGAAGCAGATCAGGGTTCGGGTAAATAACCTCTAAAAATTTGATGTATAATATTGTGTTTCTTTGAGCACGAGAGTAGATAAGGTGCAGAGCTGAGACATCAGTGAATTATGGCATAGGAGCTTTGAAGATCATGCAACAAATTTCTACAGGACTTCCCAAAGGTGCACTAGAGCAGTGAGATACATGAAAAGGGTGTACACTAGGGAAGTACTCCAAATCCACCTTTAATGATAAGGACATTCAGGCATAAGCGATCCTTGAAATATTTCATGAAACCATCTCCAAAAATAGAAGAAAAGAGAGATCAACGCCTTATAAATCAGCCACTTCGAGGGGGAAACCTCCAATACATTACATAAATGAAAAATTATTGGATGATACAAATGACAAAACCTCCTTTTATATATAGGGGTCCATGGGGTCACAATATAATCCTAGTCGGCCTAACAATAATAATGTAAGGGAATAATAATAACAATATGGGGGTTAAAAGGGTACAACAATAACAATAATGGGGCTACACTAATAACAATAAGGGACTACACTAGTAATATGGGGGCCTAACATGCCCCTCTCCTTCAAAAAAGTGTTGTCCTCAATGCTTGAGTAGCTCTGGATACTTCTGTATAAAATTTTCATCCTCCCATGTAGAATCTTCAGTGGGTAGGTTCTTCCACTTGATGAGATACTCTGAAATTGATTAATTTTGTAGCTATCGAGTTCTTGTTTCTGTGACTATTTCAGGTTCCAATACGATTTTTCCTTCCTCATCAAGTTCTGGAAATATTTTTTGAACTGGAAGTTTGTCACCTGTAACCTTATTTAAGCATGAAACATGGAAAACTGGATGCGCTCGCGAAGAAGCAGGAAACTCCAATTTGTATGCCATAGTACCAATATTTTGCAACACCTTGTAAGGACCATAGTATTTTGGCGATAATTTTTTATCCTTCTTAGCTTGCTTGAGGGACATTTTTTTGTATGGTTGTAGCTGTAAAAATACCCAGTCTCCCACATCAAAACTTCTCTCACTGTGATGTTGATATGCCTGTTGTTTCATTCGATTTTGTGCCAAATTGAGGTTATCCTTTAAGAGTTGAAGAACTTACAGTTGATGCTCAATGTGATCTTCCATTGCTTGCACCTTAGAATTTTCTCTTTAAGATCATGTGATGGACAGTGGATGATTTCCATAAAGTGCCATAAATGGGGTCATTTTTACTGCAATATGGAAGAAAGAATTATACCACCATTCAACTAGAGGTAACAACTTGACCCATTGTGTTTGTTTATCAGATACAAAACAACGAAGATATCCTTCCAAACATTTGTTCACTATCTCAGTTTGACCATCAAATTGAGAATGATAAGATGAGCTATGAGCTAGTTGAGTACCCAAACAAGAAAATAATTATGTCCAAAAATTTCCAGTAAAAATGGGATCTCTATCACTTACCATAATCTTTGGGTTTCCATGTAGCTTTTGAAATGTATCAACTACCACCATGATGACACTCTTTCCTTCATACTTAGGTAAACCTGTGATAAAATCCATTGAAATATCCTCCCAACGTTGCCTTGGAATGGATAAAGGTTGTAGAAGACCTAGGGTCTTAATTGTCTCAACTTTATTTTGCTGGAAAACCAAACATTCTACCACAAACTTTTGAATATCATATTTAAGGCCATCCCAAAAAAAATCTTTCTTCACCCTGTGGTAAGTTTTTTAAAATCCTGAGTGTCCTCCTAAAGGAGAAGTGTGCAATTCCAAAAGAATTTTTGTTTTAGTTGGGAATTCTTACAAATATATAAGTGATCTTTGTACCATAAGGAATCATTTTTCCAAGTAAATGTATCATATGTACTAGGATCTTGCTTCAAATTTTGAATGAGTGTCCACACTTCTTCGTCTTTCTTCCATTCATCCCTTGCTTCGGTTATCCAATATGGTTGGATAATAGAAATTGCACAAAGCAATGCTTCCACCTCTTCATCCTTTCTTGAGAGTGCATCTGCAACAACATTTAGCTTCCCTTTTTTGTATATGACTTCAAAGTCATAACCCAACATCTTTGTGACCCATTTTTGTTGCTCTTTTGAATATAGTCTTTGTTCCAAAAAGTGTTTAAGACTATCATGATCAATTTTTACCTTGAAGTGCCTTCCCATTAGGTAAGGTCGACATTTCTTTAGTGCATGTAGTATTGCCAACATTTCCTTCTCATAAATAGCTTTTTGTAAATTTTTCCTTTGATTGGACAACTTTCAAAAGAAATGGGTCTTCCTTCTTGCATTAAAACAACACCAATTCCATTTCCTGAGGCATCACATTCCACAATATAGGTTTTTGTGAAGTCTGGCGTAGCTAAGACCAGTGCTAGGCACATAGCCTCTTTAAGATGTTCAAAGGCGTTAGTTGCTTCAGGAGTCCATGAAAATGCATCTTTCTCCAATAATGTTGTTAGAGGTGCTGCTATTCTCCCATAATTCTTAACAAACTTGTGATAATACCCTGTTAACCTGAGAAATCCTCGCAACTGCTTTATGGTTGTGGGGACTTTCCATTCCTTAATGGATTTAATTTTGTTAGGGTCTACCTTAACACCCTAATAGAATACAATATGACCCTCATTCCACCTCTTGTACTCCAAAGAAACATTTGGATGTTTTTGCATATAATTTTTCTCCTCCAATAGTTTGAGCACCACAGTCAACATGCGAACACTGGCCCTTCCAAGACTTCCTATTTTGTAGATTAGTATGTCATCAAAATACTAGCACAAATTTACACAGGAAGGGTTTTAAAATGGAATTCATTAACCCTTGAAATGTAGAAGGTGCATTGAGTAAGGCCAAAGACATGACCAAAAATTCATAATGACCCTCATGAGTTTGAAATGTTGTTTTCGGAATATCTTCAGTCTTCATTCTAATTTGATGATATCCTGAATGAAGATCCAACTTGGTAAAATAAATTGTGCCATGTAATTCATCCAATAATTCATCAATCACATGAATGGGAAATTTATCTTTAATAGTGAGCTTATTGAGCTCCCTATAAGCCAAACACATGTGCCATAATCCATCCTTCTTGTGCACCAATACTACTGGAGCAGAGAAAGAACTTTGACTAGGTTGAATTATACCAGCCTCTAACATTTCTGCAATCATACATTCAATTTCGCTCTTTTGGACATAAGGATATTTGTAAGGCCTGATGTTTGGAGGAACACTTCCTGGAATCAAATGAATAGCATGATCATGATCTTGAATAGGTGGGAGTTCTTTGGGAGTTTCAAACACCTTGGAATGATTGTCCAAGACTTTTTGGAGATCTGGAGAAATAGATGATTTTGATGTGGTAACTTCTAGTGAGCATAATTGTGCAATTACGCCTCGTTCTTATTTCTTCAAAAGCTTTGTCATGACATTAGAGCTTATTATCTTTCCTATCTTCCCTGTGATACCCCGTAATTCGATTTCCTTTCCTTCGGAAAAATAAATAAAAATAAAAAAATCAAGAAAAGTTCTTGAAAATTAAAAGCTACCGTCCCCAAAGATTGTAACCATTGTACTCCTAGTACCACATCAACACCTCCCATTGGAATGGAAAGAATTGGAATATTCAATACATATTCCACCATGGTTAGCTTGATATTATGGCATTTTCTAGAGCAATTCATAGTTCCTCCATTTTCAACTATCACTTGACATTCTGGTGTTGGGTATAGGTAACAATTCAATTCCTTGGCTACCTTACAATGAACAAAATTATGGGTACTACCTGAATCAATCAACACTATTGTTGGGAAGTGGAAAAGGTATGAAATCACTGTGTATTTTCTCATTCTTTTACTGTAGACATAATCCTTTTTACCTTAGAAAGGTGATTTATTATAAGAATTATGGTAGAATTGGAAAGGTTTATGTTTATTGTAAAAAGATGACTAAAGATTGTTTTTTGTTGATAAAATAGGAATTAGACGAAGTGAACAGCTATACCAAAGGCAAGGCTGAGATGAATGCAACTGTTGTTCCTCCAGCGTTAGACCAAATCCTGCCAAAGACAAGGAAATCTGAACGCATCGCTAAGAAAAGGCAGGGGACAGCTCGACTTCGGTCAAAGTAAACCATATGATAACTAAAAGAAGGGAAGCGAATCCCTCAGGATCCTTCGATCCTGAGGGATCGTTGTTCAAGCCTCATCTTATTCCTCATCTTGTCCGTCAGGGTCTGATATATAAGGCAACGCCTTTAGTGATTGAGGGGTCGGAAATTCTTGTATTAAAAACATTTCCTTTGTAATATTGTGTTTCATTGACTCTCGACTTTAGAGAACGGTATTTGTAATACTTTATGCCCATTTAATATAAAAGACGCATTTCATTTCATCTCTCAAGTTATGAAGTAGCCCAGCAGTGTTTCACTGGTGCTTAGGGCCGGGCTCTGGTGGAATTACCCTGCTGTTTGTATTTCTAATCTTTGCTTACTGTTGTGTGAAGTTGTGTTTAAATTCATTACGATTGCAGAGTTGATTGATTGTTGTTGGATTCAATACAGAATCGTTGTGAGCATTAACGAACTGCACTGTTATTTTATCATTTGCAAGAAGTGTATTCGTTGTTTATTTACCTTGCTATCTTCATAAAGATTTGTTGTTCTATATTCAATTATAGTTGCTATTATATTGGTTTATGATTCTTTATGATTGATTGTTTCATGGTATTGGCTGTTGACAGGGTTGAAGTATTAATATTAGTTGCATGATTGCGTTAAATTTAGAATTGCTATTCAATTTATGTTTGTTGTTCCATTCCTGTTTATTGTTCATTTCTGATTCATAGATTCCGATTAGCAAATAGATTGATTACAATTTTTGTGTACGCATAGGAATTATGAGTTGTTGTTCCTTTCCAGCTTTTGTTATTAGAGGAAGTTCCTTTTAGTTATTTTCATCAGCAAGTAGTTTGAGTTTGATTTCATTTCGATTGCTTTAAGAACAAGACCACCAACTATAGAGGACACTGGTTACTTCTTCCAAGTTCCCAGATTGGTTATCTTGCCTCAGTTTGACTTCAGTTGCATCGATTTCTAAGGGAAGGAGTTATTGCTACTATATCCCTAATCGATGGTTTGCAGATTGATGTAGTTAAGATTTCAAAGCATTTCCATTTATGTTGTTGTAATTAGATTTATTTACAAGTATCCGTTTACTCTTGTATTTAGAATTATGTACTACATCTTCATAGCATTACTCTTAGTAATTGCAGCCTCAGACAGAGTACACTCTTGAAATAAAAAGTCACTCCCGGATTGATAATTAATGTAGGCTAATTAGGTGTTTGAAAGATACCTTTTTATGCTCCAACATTTTAGCGTCGTTGCCGGGGAGAGTGTATGCCATTTCAAAGGAGTGATGCACAATTGATTTTCTTCTGCTTGCGAAGAATTGGGTATTAAATACGGAAGGTAAGAACCTGTGCCACTGGGCAAGAAACACACTTGCTCACAGCCTGCTTCACAGCAGAATTAGGTAAGCTTCTCTCTTTAGGCAGGAATGAAGGCTTGTTTTCTTGAATGAATAGACCAGCTAAGAAAAACAAAATTCCTCCTAAATTGAAAAATCTAAGGGACCGGTGACCCTTGGGCGGACAAATTTTATTCACGAAATCCTTAAAAGAACTGAATCTCAGCCATCAATAGGACCTAGAAAAGCTATCTCTAGACAGCCTACTAGTTCCCTTCAGGCCACAGAGTCACCATCTGAATCCTTTGCTAAGATACATAGTCAAACAGAGGGAATTGAGCAAGATTCCCAATAAATTGAGAATCCCTGCATAATTTCCCCTCAAGAAGGGAACTCTAGTAATCTCCGTGAAGGAGAAGGGGAAACAGGAGAAACTGAAGAACCAAAATCTCCTATTGAAATAGCCCAAACAGTAAGCATTCCAGATAAGGGAAGTGTTGTTAAACTCATTCAAAACCAAGGTCCTGAATCACCTCAAACAGTAGGTCAACAGGGAATACTTATTGTTCCAGACCAGGGAAGTGTTGTTAAGGCCATTCCTGCTCCTTCTAGTCAGCCTAGAAATTCCCATGAGATCCCAGAAGGATATTGGCACATCTTTGACCAAATGGCCCAGAACCAAAACTGGAACCAGCAGACACCCAAGAAAACCTCTACGCTGCAATATCCTATAGTAGATACTGCAGTCAATGCACCTATGAAGGCCATTCCCCTTCAACATATTCCCACATTTCGTGGCTTAACATCGGAAGATCCAGATGAATTTTTGTTTGAATTCGATGTGTTATGCAGGGGATATGATTATACCACCGATCCCCAAAAATTAAAATTGTTTCCTTCTACATTAAAAGGAGCAGCCTTACGATGGTTTATGGGATTAGGTGGGGGTGTCATAACTGATTGGGATCAGATGAAAGCTGTGTTTTTAAGGAAGTATCAAGATTATTGCAGGTATCAGGAAATAAAAGACGAAATATTCCAAATGACAGCAAAACCAAATGAAACCTTGGAAGAATATGTGGAACGGTTTCAATACAATCTTCAGAGATCTCCTTATGCATCCTTACCCTTACCTGATAATGTGTTGAAAACTACATTAATTAGGGGAATGAAAGATCAATGGGTTGAGACATTGAATATTATGGGAAAAGGTGAAATATATTAGGAAAGCTATCCTAACATCATTAATTTGTGTATCAGGAGTTCGAGGGGCAACACAAGGCTAAAATCAGCAGAACGTGATATGATTACAAGAGACAACAAGACCTCTAATGAAGGTGTGACTTGTGCAGAGATTGGAAACCACCTGGAAGATTTTAAGACAGATATACTTGGGACTCTAACAATGCAGTTCGACATTATGCAAGCCAAACAAAAGCAAGCAGAAGCAGAGCAAAATTTGGCGATATTCTGTCCTAGATGCAGGAAGAAACACAACCACAAAGAGTGCCCGCTGGATGTAATCAAAGTTTGCGCCATTTGCACGAAAGATCACCCTACAAAAGGATGTCCCTCACTTCCTGGCCTAAAAGCAGTTTATAAGGAGGCAGAATAAGAATCAGAAGTGGTATGTCTACTTAATCAGTGCCGAAAATGGCAGCCACGACAATCAGGTATGCCAACTGATCCATTTTCTTCTTTTCAGCTTCCTCAATACAATAGTCAGCAATATAATGGAATGTGGCAAAATCAACCACCTTTCCCCAATTGGTCACAATAGCCATTCCCTACAACATCTTGGCCAAATTAAAGAAATCAAAATAATTGGCATATTTTTTCTTTCTGCCCACCGTTTTGGAAAAACAATACTTATCCAACACAATGGTCCCCCTCTACTTCGCAGAGTCAGGCCTGGTAGTCAAACTGGCAAAGACCTACAAATCAGCTAGCTGGAACAATCCCTCTCTCTCAACCTACACTGCCAGCTCCCTATACAAACCCCTAGACCAACTTAAGACCACAACTCCCAGCCCAACCCAACCCAAACCCAAACAATAGGCCAGTTCATTCTGTCCAAATAATGGAACCCATAAAATTAGAAACTGAACTGAGGGAGTGCAATGACCTTCAATTAAGGTTTGGGCGCATAGTAGAAACAGAGAGAAACAATAATGTTCATATTGAAGATCTGTTACATGTAGAACAAACATTACAAAAAGAGAAGGAGGTTCAACAACAAAATCAACAACAAGTAAAAACTTCCTCTCCACCATTCCTAGAACGATTAATTATACCACGCCCATTATAAAATCCTGATTTTGATCTTCTAGGAGAATTAAAAAAAAATTGTATAAAAATCCCTCTCCTCCAAGCTATCCAAGACATCCCTATATATGAAAAAACCATTAAGGAATTATGCATAAAGAAGCCAAAGAGGAGAACAACCACCAATCAAACTGTCCAAATAGTCGGTACTTTATCTGACTTATTATCAGGAATGGAAACACCCGTAAAATATGAAGACCCAAGAAATCCCATAGTGATAGTGCAAATCCATGGGCAATTGTTTCCAAATGCCTTAGTTGATTTGGGAGAAGCAATCAATATCCTAACAACCACCACCTGCCAAAAACTTGGCATTACATCGCTAGAACCAACAACAACCTTATTGGAATTGGCCGACCGATCGGTAGTCAAACCAGAGGGTACACTACAAGATGTAATGGTATCTGTAGATTCCTGGGAATACCCTGCTGACTTCCTGGTTATCAATCCAAAGAACCGGCTAGATGGACACCCGTTAATCTTAGATAGACCTTGGTTGGCAACTGTCGATGCTTATATTGGATGCCGACAAGGCAACATGACAATAACAAGGGGAAACTATGTCAAGAATTTAGCTTTATATCCCCTAGCCCAGCCAAGCCTATCAATAATCAAAACAAGAAAACAACCTGTATCATATCTTATGGAAAATATGAGATCACCTCTAACCATAGAAAATGCTCTTGATTTTAAAGATCAAACAGAGGATGATATCATCAATAGTTTTATTAATAAACCACAAATCAGATCCCATCTACAATGTCACATGATCAAGACAACATTTGATAATAAGGAAGAATAAGATCCTCTGAAAGACATTCTTGATCAAGTAATACCCACTCCTTCTATGTACAATAGTAAGATTATAGAAATTGAGCCGGGAAAAACTCTAAACATTAACAAAAATCTGACTGCTGAACAAGAAGAGAAGTTGGTCCAACTATTACAGAAATACAAAGCATCCTTTGCATGGGATTACCCAAACATGAAAGGAATTGACCCCCAATTGTGTACACACCACATCTATATTGAAAAAGATGTGAGACCCATTTGCCAACCCCAAAGAATACTAAACCCTCACCTTAAAGATATTGTGAAAGCTGAATTACAAAAGCTATTGGATGTTAATTTCATCTACCCAATATCTGATAGCAAGTGGGTCTCTCCATTAGTAGTGGTACCAAAGAAGAACAGAAAGTGGAGAATATGTGTAGATTACCGTGAACTTAACAAGGAAACCCAGAAAGACCACTTTCCCCTTCCTTTCATTGACCAGGTATTAGACACATTGGCAGGAAATAAATTCTTTTCCTTCCTCAATGGCTTCAGTGGGTACAATCAAATCCAGATTGCCCCTGAAGACCAAGACAAAACTACTTTTATCTATCCATGGGGGACATTTTCCTACCGAGTCTTACCCTTTGGCCTATGCAATGCCCCTGCTACATTCCAAAGGGCCATTCTCAGCATCTTTGCAGACTTAATAAATGAAGGGCTCGAAGTATATATGGATGACTTCACACCTTATGGGGATGATTTTGAGCCAGCATTGGAAAATTTAGAAAAGGTATTGCAAAGATGTATTGACACTAGGCTTTGTTTAATCCATGAAAAGTGTCATATGATGATGACCGAAGGAGTTATCTTAGGGAACTATATTTCAGCAGCTGGAATTCAGGTGGACCCAGCTAAAATTCAGATAATCTTGTTAATACCCACACCCACCACACAAACAAAGCTACGTAGCTTTCTTGGATTTTCTAGTTATTATAGGAGATTTATAGAACATTATTCTCGAATAGCTGCACCTTTATATGCACTAACTGGAAATGTTGAATTTTTTTGGACAAATAAATGTGACAATGGTTTCAATGATCTGAAAAAGCTTGTTTCAACACCCCCAGTGTTGAGGGACCCAAATTGAAATTTTCCATTCCAAATTTCATCTGATGCCTCAGACACAGCAATTGGAGCAGTACTTGGGTAGGAGGAAGACAAGAAACCATATGCAATCTATTACATTAGCAAAAAAATATCCCCTACTGAATTAAATTATATTGTGACTGAGAAGGAATTTTTAGCTGTAATACATGTTGTAAATAAGTTTAGACATTATATAACTGGGTATCTTGTAGTACTATATACTGATCACTCTACCATTAAATTTTTAGCAAATAAAACTGTCAGAAATGGAAGAGTGACAAGATGATTGATTTTATTGCAGGAATTCGACATTACAATCAAAGATCGACCTAGAAAAGAGAACCCTGTAGCTTATTTTCTTTCAAGAATGCCAAAGCCAATAGATATAGAAGCAGTTGAAGACCACTTCCCAGATGAACATTTGTTCGCAGTTACTGTCAGAACCCCATGGTACGCTGATATAGAAAAATATTTGGCAATAGGTAAACTAAATAAACATCTATCCCTTAATGAACGAAAGCAAATAATACAGCATAGTACCCGATTCTCTTGGATTGGGGGCTACCTATTTCACATAGGGGCAGATATGCAAATAAGAAGATGCGTCCGGGAGGACGAGGTATTTGATATTTTGAAAGCATGCCATGATGGGCAGTGTGGCGGGCATTTTTCAGATCGTAGAACTGCCCATAAGGTCTTACAAACAGGCTATTATTGGCCTACCATCTTTAAAGATGCCAAAAAATTTGTGCAGGCCTGTGATAGCAGCCAAAGGGCAGGTCGCCCTGGGCAGTCTGATGAAATGTCTTTGAACCGTCAACTAGTAATTGAATTGTTTGAATGTTGGGCCCTTGATTTTGTTGGCCC